>JAUTBW010088409.1:0-10375 GCA_032361425.1 Peltospira smaragdina | reverse complement strand
AAATTTTTTTTTTTTTTTTTTTTTTTTTTTTTTCAAAAAATGTATGTGCTTTGAGAAAATTCTGGGAAAAGGCCTGCAATTTGTTAATTCTAAAATCATGTGTCTTTTGATCTGCCTCTTTTTTGAGTTCATTACTGCATATTTCCCATTTTTAATTTGTCAATGAACCAGCTAAATAGGTGTACTGCCTGGTGTCTGCAAATTTCATGCACACATGCATAGTTAATTTGGACAACTATTCAGAGTTCAAACTCAGTAGCTTTGTTAATGGTTGAATTAACTTAGCCTTTTCTGAATACAACGAGGGACTGGTGGAAAAGTAATGTGAATTCGGATTTACTCTTTAAATTTGTTTATGCTACACATATGATTGCTGTTTTCTCTGCAGTAGCAGCAGAATAGGATGAAAGATGGACATCTTTATTTACTACACTGGAAATAGACTTCTCATTTTGATGACTAGTATAATATGTAATAAAAACGTGTTATTTCGATGGAAGATTATGAGTAGACAATAAGCCCTATGCATGTATTTACTATTTATTCTTAAGCCAGTCAAGTTACTATTTAAAAATTTCATCATCACGAAATACTGCTGATGCAGTGAAAAGCCTCAATCAATCAATCTATCTAAGATTTAAAAAATGCATGAGGTAGATTATATGATTTGGTATTTTCCATCTACTGACACTGAATGTTATTTCAGGAGAAGGATGCACAATGTCTACAGAAACGACCTTGGAACATAATTATGGTCAGCAGTTAGCAAGGCCACTGCACATTCAGTCACTAGAACGAGCTCTAGCACTGGAACCACTGCTGGGATATGTGGAAAATCTTTTGACTGAACCTGTCAAAGAGAGGTAAGAGTTGCTTCACCTATATTGCTGTTAGAATGTTATTTTAGTATTGTTTTAAGCAGTATTGTCACATACTGATTTTGAGTAATAAGAACTTCTTGGTCACAACAGGGTTATTGCTTTTCATTCACACAATGTAGAAAAAATATGACTTTTTTCAAAACTCATGAGTTGTAAAAAATTATTGATGCCATAGTAAATTTTGTAGAATGAAAGGAGAAAATAGTGATGTCAACAAATGGGGGTGGTAAAGTGTGAAAAGGAGTCTTGTCAATAGATTTTTGGGTCAACAAAATCCTTTACAGTTTCTGAGTTCATATAATTATATTTTTTCAACAAATGCTGTATAACGTATATTCATAAAACAAATATCTAAGGTTAACAGTGAAACATTTTTTTAATGTATTTTATTTGTAGTGATGTAGAAAGCACTGACACAGAAGTGGACATACTGAGGCCCTGTTTAAAAGATGAAGAAGGAAACAAAATTCTAAATGGAATAACCATCACCAAAGCAGGTAATTATAAAAAATAATCATCTTTACTCAAAATATGTAAAGTTTTAGACATTTAATAATTCTGCTTTTCACTTTGCTATTTACTAGTATATAAACTAGTTGCTGTTTATTGTTTATTATAGAGAGAAAAGCTGACAAAACACGTCTGTTTAACTTCAGCAGAGTAAAGAGAAGTCGCAAATGGCTTAAGGTAAGTGTAAATACTACGGAAATGCTAGTTGTATGGAAAGCCTGTTAATAAGAGTAAAGAGTGATGGACATCATTGCCATGGTTCAGTTGTTAGATGACTAGGTGGGGGTTAACTACATTTGCAGATTCTGAGTTTAAAGGTCTTAAAATAATTGATAGGATAGTGTAATGTTGTTGAAAATTGATTTCTGCCATACAATTCTTGCTGAGTTTGCATTAAGCTGTAGTTAATAACAGAATTCTGATGGCATTCACACGACACACACACATACTTTAGTTTCAGTATTTATTAGTTCAAGATTTTTTTCAACATTTTCTAAATGTTTGAAACGTTATATTTGAATTGATCATTAAACATTTGATAACTTGTGTTGAAAAGTTGGAATTATAAATGGTTATTAATTGATTTGTTTGTATAGAATATTTTGCTGAGTGACAGTTCCTCGGATGAAGATGAGGACAAACCCATCACCAACGATGATTTTCAAATGATGTTACAGATTCATGAGTTCCAGAGGAAACATCAAAAACACTTCTACCAAAATCCTGTAGTAAGTTACAGCTCTTATCAGAGCTAATATTTGCACAGATTTTTTCATTATCCAGTTTCATACATTCTAAATGTAATTGTTTATTCAGAATTCATTAATAGTTCTAAATGAATAATTGATTTTCATTTTGTAACACATGAAACATCCTTTTTGATATTGTGATACAATTTATTACCCAATTTTCAGAGATTGCTACAAGAATTGAATCTTTAATACTAAAATTGATAACTAACACTTCCCACTACAATATTTAATGATTAACAATATTACACATAAAGGCCAAGAAAATCCTGACCAAAGGATATAAAAACTTTAAAACCACGTATGGTTTTAATTATTTAACAGTCCATAATTATCTGAAAATCATCAGGCAGTAATGTTTTTGTAGGTAATGATGCATTTTTGTTAACAGTTATATCGGTATTGGCAAACATTTTAACTAGGCTATCAAAGTGCCCTCCTTGTATTAAAGTATTTTTATGTATATCTTTCTGTTTTCCATTTCAGCTTCGCCAGTATCAGTACTACAGTACAGGTCTGTTGTCAAATTATGATAAATATCCTGAACATTTCAAGTCGGTATCTGGTCCCAGGAAGAAAATATCTAAAGAACAAAAAAAGTTGGAAAAGAAAGTTAAAGGTATGATGTGTTTAAGTTTTCATGGTGATATTAAGCTTACAAAACATATTGCTAATATTTACATCAAGTTAATACTGCAAAATGTATTAATATTGTAACATGTTTTATTTTATCATAGTGCATGTGATGTGTGTGACATGTAATTTCCACGAATGTCTTTATAATTGTTTTAACCATTATTATTATCTAGAAAAGACAAAGGTTATGTAAATTTGGTGATTAAATCCTATAAACAATATGGTAATTATACATGGTTTACAGCATTCAAACAGTGTAGTAGCTACCCCTTTTTAAGCTGATGTTAAAAGTGATTAACATTTTCTTTTAGCAAAATTGAAGAAACTCAAGAAAGAAAAGTTATCAGAAAATGGAGATGATGAGGTCTGTATTGGGTTTATTTTTTCACTTTTTATTTTTTATTTTTTTTTACTTACCATAGTTTCTGCTACAACATTAGGTGACATTTTGGCTATGGTATTATTTTGATGTACTGTGGCTTATGTTCTTATATGTAACTGAGTGTAGAAAATACTTTACTGTGAAATCTTTTTTGAAAGATGATTTTGTCAACCTGTTACTTGACCTAATTATGATACCAATTTAAGGAATGGTGTAAGACAATTACCGATGGGCAAGGAAGAGTGTACATGAGTAATTTAATAAAATATAGTGAAATAATTTTTTGATGCATTAATGCTACTCAAAACACATAATAACTTTTCCACCATTTATTTTATCATGTTCCTACAGTTAAAATAGACATTGAGCATCTGGTGCAAGCAAAGGGGCTGACACAGGTCTAAATCGTAACTTTAGATAAATGCTTATAGTTACTATAGGGTAAAATAAGATTTATAACAATTTCAATTTAGGATTATAAAATAACCACCTCACCAAATGGCTAGTGTTTTGGCAAATTTACCTGCCATAAAAGAAATTTACTTGCATAGGCTGGTTTGCATCTTGCAGCATTGCATCTTGCTGTTGCAATTTATTTATATAGTAATTCCATGTTGCTTACATTCAGTCACAAATCAAACTGTAATATTTTTTTCTTATTTTATTACAGTAGTAGTAAATTAATTTTGCATAATTGAGTTATCTGTAATTTTTTACAAACACAATATTGCATTTGTTTCATAATTAAATATAAATACTTGACACAGGATGCCTGGATAAGTTATTGGTGAATGCACCCGTCTGTCATGTAACCACTAGGTTTTTTCTAATAAAAGTATTTTCAATGCCAATATAATTATTAATAAAAATGTTTTGAATGCATTGTAATTTAAAAAAAAATATTATTATTATTATTATTATTATTATTATTATTATTATTATTATTATTATTATTATTATTAAATACTTGACAGAGTGTTGGTGAGATTGATCCAGCCTTACTGGAGGCTATCATACAACGACAGCACCTGCTGGGTAGGGGAGGCAAGCATAGAAAGCTCACTCCTGAACAAGCCGATGCAAAGCGAAAAAGAATATGGATTAATATCGCTAAAAAGGAAATACCAAAGGTAACTTGTTTGAGTTGTCTGAATTACAATGTTTAATGTAGATTGTGGTCCAAAAACAAAGTTTTATGACCACATTTGTCTTATAATTGAGATTTTTTTTTTATATCACATTTATAGTAATTAAATTTGAAAGTATTTGTTTTATAGGCTCAAAAACAGAAGGCCTCTGCTAGAAAAGAAGCAATCACTGCATTGAAAAAGGTAAATTTGGTGCAAATGTTACTTTGTTCTCATTGATCATAGTTTAACATTCGGTCTTGAATATTCCTATTCAGCTGGCTGGATACAGTAAAATTTGCATTATATATGTAAATATAAAATATATCCACCACTCGGGGTTCATTCCTTGTTGTATTAATGTTTTATACATTTCCTAAACCCAAACCAGTGCTCCACAACTGAGGTAACAAAGGACATAGTGTATAATAGATCACTTACTGCTTGTCAAAAAGAGGAGCCCATGTGTAATAGATTTTTCATCTGTTATCAATGCCACAGCTGGATTAATTTATTGGAAGAGACTACAACAGAGTTCTAGAAGTTTTGTCACTTTTTCTTGGCAAAGATTTGAAAATTCCTTTGCCATGCATATAGTTTACTGTTATTTTATAATTGTTTAATGGCCCAAGATTGAAAATTACTGGCATTGGACATTGGGTCACTACATTCTAGAAGCTCCAACTACATAAACATTACAGAATTCCTGTTGTTTGTTTGCCAGGTTGCCACTCAATGTATGAAGGAGTGTCGGCGTGCTGCTCTGCAGTCACAGAAGGTCATGAAAGAAATTCCTTCCAGAGCCAGGCGACTGACTAGGGAAATGCTGCTCTACTGGAAGCGCTTCGAGAAAGTCGAGAAAGAACATCGCAGGAAAGTTGAAAAGGAAGCTTTAGAGCAACGGAAAATGGATCTGGAATTGAGAGAGGTATTGTTTATTTTTGACATTAGACATTTAAAAGTTATACATTTTTATTACCTTCAAAATATGGCATAATGAGTGAAATATTTATCGTATGATTTCCCTCGAGGTTAATAACAAAATTGTATATCCTCTAAGTGATGTAATTCTGATCGTGTTTGGCATCTGACGTCATGGCTAAGGATTCTTCTAGCAGGCGTAATACAGTAGATATATACATGTAAATAAGTAATCGCAGGAACGTGTCATTTGTGTATGCTATGTATTAACAAATCATCAGATTTATAACCTATGACAATAGGAAATAGTAAAATAAACAAAACATTAATTAATTAATAGTTAAGTTCAATGAAAATTATAATTCCATTTTAAAATGAAAATTCCGTTTACAATGCGGATTCCACAAATACTGTCCATTTTCCTTGATTGCAGAAAACCACTGGGTCTATGTGTGTATACTGCAAAAGAAATGTTTAATGAATGTTGATAGTTCATAGTAACAGTTAAATTGTATGAAACCACAGGTTGTCTTACAAATAATTGTATTTTTTTAATCTAGTGACTTGAAAATATTAACATTATAATTTATAGCCTATTGAAAGCTCTTAATGTTATATACTGGTTTAGGTGTAAACATTTTATGATTTACAGGACATGAGATTTTTGGGTTTTTTCTCTCCAAAAACAGTCTTAATACATTTTCTTTAAAATGTGCAATATCAATTATGTCTTTTTGTTTAAAAATTTTGACACTTATGACATAAAAGAGGACTTATATGCTAATTATTTTGGTATTAAAAGTATTATTATATTTAAAATATAATATTGTAGGCTCGTCGACAGCAGCGTAAAATCAACTTTTTAATCACACAAACAGAAGTATACGCACACTTCATGGCACGCAAGTTGACTGGAGAGAGTGAATTAGTGCGAGACAGAATCCTAAGCAGTCTTGATGAAGACAAGTTAGCAGAGATTCCTGGAGATGATTATGGTGTGTTTATAAAACGTTTACAAAAATCTTGTTATATTTTTGTTATCACCGTTTGCCCATAAGTAGTTTTTGTATGCCACTTTTATTCAGGAACATTATCATCTAATGTTTTTAAATATTGCAGACCCAAAAACAAAATTGAAATACCAACATTATTTGTTTGAAATCATTTTTATGCATTTAGATTAAAATTGTTTAATAATCTCAGCAAAAATATAAATGAAGTTAGTCATTTGAGATTAAGTAGCTGAAATGTAAAACAATAATTTTTTTATTATCTTTCAGACAGTGAAGAAACTAAGATGTTGGCTTTACGCAATGCTGAAAAAGCTTACAAATCACATCAAAGAAAGGTTAGTGGTAAACTTCTTAGTTTATAAAAAAAATGTTGCAGAAAATGATGGTTTTAACAAATAAATATATATTTATATGTGCCATGGATTATATTCATTCCTGGATAATATTAATTCATAATGTTGAAACCACAAAATTACCAACATCTCTTTTTATATTTTCAGACTAATGCATTTGATGACAGCCAGACTGGTAGCTACAGTGGTATGTTCAGCTTTGGATTTTTGTTTCTGTAAAGCAAACTTAACTGATATCCGTAGAAAAAATAAGTAAATTACTAATATAAAGTGTGCATTATTTGTATTATTATTATCTATTGGTCTCTTTTGCTTCTTTAAAAAATTATATTCAGCCACTGTTTCACATCTAGTTTACAAAGCGGGTTAAGAATATTGAAACATTCAAACATAAAACAGTAATATATGGATGATTAACAGTGGTTATCATCTGATTATCATTTTATCTCAATCTTATGTTAAACTAAACAAAGTAATCATAGTTAACTAAGTAATTGTGCATCATGGCTGTCACAAAAAGATATGATGTGTTTTTTAATTGTACAGAAGATGGTCTTGAGGTGACCAGTGAGGAACGACCCCAGCCAAGTATATTCCAGGGAACTCTGAAAGGATACCAGCTGAAGGTATGTGGAGAAAGAATCATTCTTGAAAATATCTGCCCCGTCCCCCTCACACCCACCTGTAAACCCAACTTGTAATTTACAAATAATTTGCATTTGACTCATGTATGCTTTTTTGTTATAATTCAAAGAAAATGTATCAAACCATTAAAACATTTTATCTTATTTTTAAAACAATGAATGTCTGACAATATAATGACTTGATGTTTTTAGGGCATGAACTGGCTAGCAAATCTTTACAACCAAGGCATCAATGGCATTTTAGCAGATGAAATGGGTCTTGGGAAAACCATCCAGAGTCTTGCATTTTTAGCCCATCTAGCAGAGGTAAGATGCATCTCTAATTTGTTTCAAATAGTTGATTCACATTTGGTAGCAATTGGCAGTTGTTTTGCATTGTTTTATTTTATTATAGATGTATACCAGTGACAGTAACGTAAAATATTTTTTAATGTTTTTGAGGGTGCGCAGATGGGGTTCCCATCAAAGTAATACATGTTCATAGACATTTTACAAAGTCTGGATTGCATTGAATTGAAATGTTTTTGATTTATATATTATATCAACTAGGTAACTAGTTTTAACTAGTTTATATAAATACATTTGAAATTTAATTCAATTCACTGATAGGTTAATCCTAGAAAAATGGCACTAAAATGATAATCAAATATCTATTTGATATGAACAACAGTCATAATTTATTGTTTTGTTTTAACAGGCTCAAAGTATTTGGGGTCCATTTCTAGTGATAGCTCCAGCTTCTACACTTCACAACTGGCAGCAAGAATGTGCAAGATTTGTCTCCAAGTTTAAAGTAAATTTTATAGTTTTTACTTAATTTTTAAGTGGATAACTAAGACAAATTTATGCAACTGTAATTTTTAAAACACTTGTTATTCTGTTAGAAAATATCATGTAATATTTAGGTGTTGTATATTCACTGAATGATTCATGACATTGTGTTGGACAAGCTGGAAAATATAAAGAAATGCTAATATTTAACATGTATAATTATCAGTATCAGTATTTACGGAATTCCAATATTTCTACTAATAACCTAAATTGATATCTTTGCCTGTTGAGCCACTAATCTGAACTGATTGTGTATTGCAGATAGTTCCATACTGGGGCAATGCTCAAGACCGACGGATTCTGCGCAAATTCTGGGACCAGCACTGTATACACACGGAGGAAGCTTCATTCCATATCGTCATCACCAGCTACCAGCTGGTCATCCAGGATGTCAAGTACTTCCAGCGCATCAAGTGGCAGTACATGATCCTCGACGAGGCTCAGGCTCTCAAAAGCAGCTCTAGGTGAAGATATAGAGGATATTATATGAGTGTCCATGACAGGCGATATTTACAACACAAGTACCTAAATTACCATATTTCCTGAGCGATAATTTAGGCACAAGTGTCGTAAACATCATCTGTCATGAACACGAATGTAATATACTATTTACTACCGTAAAATTATCCTGCCAATTAAACATTCCAACTAAAGGTTACATCTTATACAAACGGTGAAAGTTTTCTCAACGACGTGACGTCAGGCGCCACAGGTGTTCAGAAATACATAATTACCAGTCAATCAGAATGAGGTGTACGCTAATGACAGCCAATCATTCCTAAGAGGACATACAATATTGTTATTAACCATAAGGGAAATCGTACGATAAATGTGACCCTTGTTATTTCTTACCTTGTAGGTAATAAATGCTTATATGCACTGCTGTCTTAACAGTGATTTGGAATCTAAATTTCTACGCGATGTAGTATGTTGCAGATTACAAAATCACTTTATAAATTTACTAGGTCATACATGTTTTCACGTAAAGAACATAGGTAAAAGATAGGAAATGTTTATTTAACAACACATAATGCATATTGCTTAACTGTATTCAGGGTTACTAGAATACAGTGGCCAAATGCCCATGGCCAGTGATTTTTAGACTTGGGCAAGTAAATAATTACAAAATTACAGTGATTTTATGTGTGGCCAGTGAATTTAGAAGAAAAAAAAATTGAACCCCTGTGTTGCATCAAATGTATTAAACATGGGATCTTGAACATGCATTTTTGCAGAATGAGGATACACATCACAACATGGCACCTTAATAGCCTTAGTTATAAAAGTTCCTGCTTGATGCACAACATATTTCATTTGAAATAGATGTTACAAATATATAATAAATAAGTAACTTACATTTTCCCTTTTAGTGTTCGTTGGAAAATTCTCCTGGGCTTTAACTGCAGAAACAGATTGCTGTTAACAGGAACTCCTATACAAAACAGCATGGCTGAGGTAAACTAATGGCACATTACTAGTTATTTTAAGATGTCTCCCTGGTTTTGTTGTTTGCTAATTACAATATTTAAAGAGTTTATGCTTTCCTATATAAGATACTAGAATATACCGTATTTTATATTACATAGTGAGAAAAATATGTGTAATGGGATTATATTTTAAGGATTAAAATACTTTCATGACGCATGGGGCAAGTGAAATATGGTAGTTGGCAATTGATATTTTGCATAATAAGCACCTGGCAAATGAGTTTTCAAATAATCTTTCAACACCTGCATTTCTTACAGCTGCATAACTTTAATTTTAGTAGATATATGTTTTAGTAGGTATGTTTTTTAAATCTCTTAAATACATATCTTTTATTTTAATTTCAGCTGTGGGCTTTGCTTCATTTTATCATGCCAACCCTGTTTGACTCACATGATGAGTTCAACGAATGGTTTTCAAAAGATATTGAAAGTCATGCTGAGAAACAGTCTGGAATTGATGAAAGTTAGTAATCTAATCTCATCTTAAATGTATCCAGTGTAGTTATTGGTAGTACTGTTTTATTAATTCATTGCAGCTAAAGCACATTAAAATTACATTGTCGATTTTACCATATTTTAACACTGGTTACTAAGACAACATATAAACACTACAGTACCTGAATTACACTTGTTAGCCTTCGCTGTCAAGAGATATTGTCAAAGTCTAAATACAAATTCGTCATTTTGAAAGAACATGTACTAACACAGAGTGTTTGTATGTGACCTAGATAGCAATAGTAGCGTAATGAATTTGGAGTGGAGCATTTAACCTTCTGACTACTGAATTATTTTTGGTAAAAAAACGGTGTTAGTAGGTGCGCAAATACAACGTTTTCGCTTA
>JAUTBW010088298.1:0-10375 GCA_032361425.1 Peltospira smaragdina | reverse complement strand
AAACACAAGTTATAATAGAAATGACAGGAGATGAGTGAGGTATGTGCACGTGATTACAGTAGAAAACACAAGTTATAATAGAAATGACAGGAGATGAGTGAGGTATGTGCACGTGATTACAGTAGAAAACACAAGTTATACTAGAAATGACAGGAGATGAGTGAGGTATGTGCTCGTGATTACAATAGAAAACACAAGTTGTAATAGAAATGACAGGAGATCAGTGTGGTATGTGCACGTGATTACAGTAGAAAACACAAGTTATAATAGAAATGACAGGAGATCAGTGTGGTATCTGCACGTGATTACAGTAGAAAACACAAGTTGTAATAGAAATGACAGGAGATGAGTGAGGTATGTGTAACACTGTTGCCGTTTTATGATTATTGTGGCCATTTTATTTGACTATAAAAATGTTTGCGTATAGCCTTGTTAGTTTTCTCCCTCTCTGATCTCTGTCTTATTTCAGATTCTCAGAATTCTTTACTTTTCCTTTACATATATTCTGATTAAGTAGAGGATATGAAAGTTTCATGTGTTTTTTTTTTTAATCAAATATGATTTTTATAAATTTCGCACATCATGAGTTTACATAAATATCGTATACGATAAAAAAAACATGAAATGGTATATTTATTATATGCATCTTTGTTAAAAATATATAAATAATGATATTTTCTAATGTTTGAACACCACACTTTTATTATCGATAGCTTGTGTCTGAGTGCTCTAGTTTTTTTGACGTCATTTAATTATGTCATTTGTTATTCTTTATTGTTAAGTTAGACCCAATCTGGACAGCAAAGACTTGATATGTCCAAGCTATCTTCCAGGTTTTAGTTCTTTTTAACTTAACTATTTTAGTCCAAGTTATAATTTAAACAATTTTAATGCAACATGTACCATAAAAACAAGCCATGATGCCGAAACGAATCCTAGTTGACAAAACTGTTTTCTGCATATGAAGGTTGAATTAACTCTAAAGAGTAGTATTACATCATCGGCTAAAAAAATTAATACCATGTTTGTATTTTCACTGGAGCTAAAGTACAGTGAAACTGTAATTTTTGAGTGAAATATTACTTTTATAGTTTCTATAGATTTCATTACTATGTATATAATAAATAGTGTTCTTTTTTAACCTTTGTATGTTTTTGGAAAGTAAATGGGATTTTGTGTTCACTGTATTTGCAGTTATATAATATATGTATTAAGCAGAGAAAAAGTGACAGGAAATGAGTGTGGTATGTGCATTTGATGTACAATAGAAAACACAAGTTGTAATAGAAATTAATAAAAACCCAGTAACACTAATTATTGTGCTCATTTCATCTGACTCTGTGATTTTTTTTTACCTATAGCCTTACTAGTTTTCTCCCTCTCCGATTTCTCTCCTTTCATTGTTTGTGTCTTGTAGAGTTGAGAACTGAAAACAACCATAATAACTATAAAACATGTGTGTTATCATTGTTTGTGTGTTGTAGAGAAATATGAACTGAAACAATCAATAACTATAAAACGTGTATATTATCATTGTTTGTGTGTTGTAGAGAAGTGTGAACTGACCTGCAAAAACAATGGAACAGTTAATAAAGAAATATGCTCCTGTACCTGCAACGGCTACTGGATTGGTCCTGTCTGTGGTATGTAGAGCTGTTAAATATTATAGTGGGAATGGATGCCTTTTGCTGTGAAAATTACCAGGATGCAGTGTATGATGCAGTGTATGATTTGTGTCCTGTTTCCATTAATGTTTTACATGTAAAAGACATCTTGGAGATGTTATATTCCGAAGTTGATTTTCCAAACACAGCAAAATCAGTGCGGAATACACCAGTAATACAGATCACCAGATGAATTACATTATTAACTATTAAAACACCAAAACTTTCTCTCACTGCCTTCAACAAAATCTCAGTTTACTTAAATTTTAATAGGATGAATGCAATTGTCATTCCTATTTCAAAACCTGGTAACAGGCCTGTGCAAATTCAGACTTTGCATAAACGGAAAAGAAATTAAAGAACACCAGAAATGGCCAATGAAACAGTGTCTGCTTTAGTAGTTGTTAGTAAGGTTATAGCCTGCTTCAAGGTATTTATATTTTTGTAGTAGTAAATGATTTGAATTTTTCATTTATAAAAGGCAAGTTGTTGTGTATTACACCTGTTGCTGGTATTTATACTGGCATTTGTATTTTCTTTTACATTTAATTATAATAACATGTCGGAAATCATTCAAATTGTGTGCACTTGCAATGTAGAACTTTATTCAGCAACTTTTACATGAACGGTTAATCCGTTATGCCAAACAAATATGCTTAACCGATGAACAAATGAAACAATTGTTGATGCAGTTTGTACAGGCCTGTAGTAAGGATCCAACAGATCCTACCAATTACTGCTCAACTGCATTGTCAGAGTTGCATCTGTAAAACCATGGAATGACTGATCAATCACAGACTTGTTTGGTACCTCGAGTCCCACAAATTGCTTACAGATGGGCAATGTGGATTCAGGTCCAGGTGTAGCATGACTGATCATCTTGTTTGATTTGAAACAACTTGCAGAGAACCTTTCTTCTATATTAGCCCAAAGTTTTGTTGTTTTATTTGGAGAAATCTTACGAAACTACATGGAAGTATGTGTAATGGGTTACCTCCCTGGCTTCGGCCTGTAAGGGATACCTTTCCACTTTGCTTTCTGAGTGGGACCTGCTCTTCCTGACTCCCACCCACAGGTAGCAAGCATCCTGTCAGTAATCTTTTGTTTGGGAAAAATCAGCAGCATGACCCAGTGTTTAAAACATGTTGTAGACAGATCATTAAATTTTAATAACATATTCACACAGTTATAGAAAAGTACAACAAATTAAACTTTTGATTGAATGTCATGAAAATGTGATTAAAATGTGCTTTTGTAAAAAAAAAGTGATGGAAAATTCATGGAATTTCATATCAGAGCACTACTTTGACAATTAACTGGTTCAGTTGACTGGTTATTATACATGCTGTAGTTATAGAAAATGGTGGCACTGTTTTCAAAGCACAAAATTATGATATAAGTTGTAAAAGCATCATGAAGGGTATATGGCTTTTTATGTATCCTCTGTATCCACACAGAGGGTACATAAAAAGCCATATACCCCGTGTAGTGCTTCTACAACGAATTGATCTTGTTGACATGTTAAACAATACAGTTAGGCCTATTTCATCAAACTAACCAGAGTATAATGAGCGAAGTTAACAAATATGTATTTTGCGGACGCAAAAGAAGTCATATCCTGGGGATTTTTCAAGTATTCTCGTAATGTTTTATCTACTGATTTGTTAGCCTTTTTTTCGTAGAAGAGGGTATTACACTTGCACACTTTTGTTCAATTTTATCGTCAGTGTGGGTAGCAAATTGTTTGACAGCCATGGTCTTTAGCAGACAAATTTTACAACTAGCACATTAATACAATAACAATACGACCTAGAATGACCTTGCTGAGTTCAGCATTACATTTTCTTAAATTATATATTTGTTTATTTTTTCTTCTTTTTAATATTGAAATAATGTCTTGAATACTTAAGAATAATTACCATATATCGCTGTGTATTAGCCGACTTTGTGTATAAGCCGACCCATTAGTTTGCCTGTTTAAATCTAGTAGAAAAAGACTGGTACCATGCATAAGCTGACCCAATTTTAATAAAAAGAGAACCGATCACACAGAGTGCTCTTTCGTATCTTGTTACTTGTAGAAGTCTGTGCTTTTGCACATTTGGCATTAACAAAACTACATGGATAAAACTTATATGTAATTATTATTATTTATTTTTACAAAAAAGAACCCAAAGATAAATAACAGAAAAAGAAAAAAATATTACCAGGCATGGTCAATTAAAATTTCAGCTGTGAAAAAATTAAATAAATCAATAAGTCAAGGCTACGTGACCCACTTCCTGTGTGTGAAAACTTTGACAGAAACTTGTATACATTATATATGCTAAATATACGACAAATAAACAAATATACACTGATAATGGACCATGGATGCTACTGCAATTGCTTAGAAAATAGGGAAAAAACAAGAACAAAAAATATATGTTTGTATGCTTGAATTACCTATTTCCAATATCTGTTACTGACGTTTTTCAGATTATTTTGCATAAGTATTTTATCAACTCCATGCATAGGCTGACCCCCTGCCCCAGAGATACATTTGTAGAGCTGAAAAGTTGGCTAATACACAGTGATATACGGTGTGTGTGTGTGTGTGTGTGTGTGTGTGTGTGTGTGTGTGTGTGTGTGTGTGTGTGTGTGTATATATTTGATTGTGTTTTTAATTTTTAAATGTAATTGGAATGGAAGTAAACCATTGAAAATTAGAGATGGGGAATAAGAGAAATTGGCTGTGCCCACAAGGGTATAAGGGTTTTGTCAACCACCAAACAACCACTGGGATTAAACAATTTTACATGGAAGCAAGATAATGAATTTTAAATAAGGTCAGTTAATTTCACAAGCCATTAACCGTATGACAAGTCCGAAAATTTAAATATAATATACCTCTGAATGTGTTATGTATTGTTTGTTGGCTGTTATATTTTATTGTAGACCTAACATTTATCCAGTGGGAAACATGGTGACAAGTGATTTGCAAAATTGAGATTAGGTAATCATGAACTCCCTACTGAAAAGAGAAGGTTGGAAAATAGTGTACAAACTCATGACCATGTTGTTAAAGTAATTCAGTGGTTTCATGAAATCCCTGGTCATTATTTTCAGGGATTTCGTGAAATCCATGAGCAATCTGGGGTTTCATGAAATCACTGAAATTTTCTGGGAAACCCTGGTTTCACAATTTTTTAAATAATTATTTTTATGGTTGAAGTATTCATTGTCCCCAGTTCAGTTTGACCATGCCAAGGTTGGGGAGCCTTGAATTCATGACCTTACATTGAGGTGCAGCATTACTATGGGACAGGAGTGGGACATAGCTCAGTGGTAAGCATGTTCACTCATAGTGCGGTGGGTCGTCGGATCAATCCCACATAGTGGACCCATTGGGCTATGTTCCGTTCCAGCCAGTGCCCCATGACTAGTATATCAAAGACCGTGGTATGTGCTATCCTGTCTATGGGATAGTGCATATAAAAGATCCCTTGCTGCTAACCGGAAGGAGTAGCCCATGAAGTGGCGGCAGTGGGCTTCCTCTCTAACTATCTGCATGGTCCTTAACCATATGTCTGATGCCATATAACCGTACACCAGTGTGTTGAGTGCGTTGTTAAATAAACATTTCCTTCCTTCCTTTACTATGGGACAGAGTTTGACTAACTGCATCATACATGTTTAATATAAATAATTACAATTAAAAGTAACAAACTATTTGATAAAGAATATTAACTTCAATTCCTGGAGGACTGAAAATAAAAGATGACACGGTAGTTTACACAAATAAGCGGGAAAATTAAAAAGGTATAAAACGAATGAATAAATAAATAAATAAATAAATAAATAAATAAATAAATAAGATCTGTAGCATGAACAATAAGACTTAGAATTTGAAACAAGTTTTTAAAAATATATTTCAATTAAAGAGGTTAAACCATGGTGTCCATTGTTTTCTGAAAATTTCATAATTACTATTAATTTTTATATAAGATAAATTTTTCGATTTCAAACTTATTTTTTAATGTATTTTTAACTTC
This sequence comes from Peltospira smaragdina, assembly GCA_032361425.1. Classification (NCBI taxonomy): domain Eukaryota; kingdom Metazoa; phylum Mollusca; class Gastropoda; order Neomphalida; family Peltospiridae; genus Peltospira; species Peltospira smaragdina. Next base: position 4,677 of record JAUTBW010088298.1, on the reverse strand, counting down.
ATTTATATATTTTTTAAATTCTGTATTTTCTTAGTATAAATATAATATTTAATGTTTATAATCAACCAGTTTATAATGGTACTTTTTTCATTATCTAAATATCATAACAATATCTTTGCTAAATGTTTATGCCGGTTTCAGTCCATAACCATTGTCGTATAGTTTCCCAAATTTTGTTAACCTTGTTACAGTTGAAAAAACCCCATGTTGTAACGTTTCACAGGAAGTTTTGCAGAATTCACAAGTACTTGAATCCACGTGATGTATCATATATAAAAACTTATTAGTGGTTAATATTCTCTGTAGTATTCTATATTGAAACCATGATAATGTTGTATCTTTTACACAACGGAAAGGAATAACATAGTATTTTTCCCATACCTTTATTTCATAAATGTATCCTTTATTTCTATATTTCAGATGTGCTCTGGGAATAATAGTTTGTGTAGTTAACTTATCAAACATGTGTTTACAACGTTTTTCGTCTTTTAATAAACATTTTAGCTTAGTTTGTTTATGAAAGATTTGACAGCATTTATTAGTGATGCATATTCCAAGAAGTTTGTAATTATATTTTGTATGTTAAAAAACCTCCAAGGTCATTTAGTAAATTGTTTATAAATATGATACCGTTGTTAATATAGTTTTTATAAATAAATGGTTTGTTATCAATACATATTTTGCTGTTATTCCATATATTAATACACATTATTTCGTCTACTCTTTGTGGGTTTAGATATTTTTGTATCTCTAACCAGCAAAATAGAGTATGTCTCCAAAAAATGTTGCGAACTAGTTTTATTCTTTTCGCTAGAAAATAATACCCTTGTGTAACCATGTCTTTTAAAGATATTTTTGTAACATATTTAAACAATGTAACCCTCTTGGAATTGTTAAAGAAAAAATCTTCGAATCCACGTACATTTTAAGGCAGTTATAAAATTGTTTATGTTAATCATTTTGATACCACCCCTATATAATTTTGTGTTATTAAATTACGTTTCAATTTTTCAGTTTTACTTTCCCAAATTAAAAACATAATGTGTTTATTTGCTTTATCATTTTTTGGTTTGGATTAGGTACCGCTATTAATAAGTGAGTTAATTTTGGCATTATTAACGTTTTTAATACTGTTATTCTTCCTAAAATGGTTAATTTCCTACAAGACCATAATGTCATACATTTTTGCATATCTATTATTTTTTTTAATCATAGTTATGTTCGACTATAATTATGTTCCATGTTTACTGAAAAGTTGATACCAAGTAAATTAAATTGAGTTGCACCCCATTCTAATTTCCATCTCGTATGGTGGAATACATTCTTAGAAAACTTTTTCTTTCCTATCCATATAGCTTTTGATTTGGAATAATTTATTTTGAAACCAGATAATTAGATGTGCATAATAGTCTAAAACCGAAAGTGTATTGTACAGAGACTCGGGTGAACCATCAAGGATAAAACTCGTACCATTGTGAAATTAGATACTGTTCACCATTTATTGTGATCCCGTTTATATTATTTGAATTATTATAATTGCAAGTATTTCTGCACATAAAATGAATATATACAGTGATGATGTCTGTAATTTAAAAGATACAGACAAAAATCCATATTGTTTTACACATGAAAGAGATTTATTATAATGTTTTAAATCCAGTTTTTAATAGATATTTTAAAATTAAATATGTCTAAGACTGTGTATAAATGACCATGATAGAGAATGAAAGGCTTTTTCGAAATCAATCAGTAAAAGTAATCCAGGCATATCATGTTCTTTAGTGTATGTCATAATATCATATATTAAAATAATATTTTCTCTGATATATCTTCCTTTAATAAAACCAGTTTGGTCTTTATCTATTAATTTATCTAAAACACCTTTTAATTCTATTTGCGATACATTCAGATGCAATTTTATATGTACAATTTAATAGGGTTAGAGGTCGCCAATTGTTCAAGAATTCTTTGGGTTTATTTGGTTTTAGGAATACATGCTATAATACCTAGTTTTTGAACATTAGGCACGCAGTTGATAAAATACCTATGTAAAATAATCCAAAAACAAACGTCAGTAACGGAAATAAGACACTATCGGAAATAGGTAATTCAAGCTTACACACCTACGTTTTTTTTTACCATTTTCCAAGCAATTGCAGTAGCATCCATGGTCCATTATCAGTGTATATTTGTTTATTTGTCATATATTTAGCATAATATGCTATATAATGTATATAAGTTGCAATTTAAAAAAAATTTAACATGTGCATAAACTTCGGCCTAAGTTTTCACACACAGGAAGTAGCCTTGACTTACTGATTTAAAAAAAAAAAATTCACAGCTGAAACTTTAACTGACCATACCTGGTGATATTTTTTTCATGTTATTTGTTTAACTTTGAGTTCTTTTTGTAAAAATAAATAATAATAATTACATAAGAGGTTTTATCCATGCAGTTTTGTTAATGCCAAATGTGCAAAGCAAAAGCACCGACTTCTACAAGATACGAAAGTAGCACTGTATGTGATCAGTTCTTTTTATTAAAATATTATTCTACATTAGGTACATTTTGCAGGATGTTTGCTTTTAAATATTGATTTGTAATTTGAGTGGTTTAAATATCCATTGACTAGTGAAAAATCAACTTTCTGTCGCTAGCGATGACTAAAGTTGCGTTTGGCTTATGCGTGGTACCGGTCTTTTTCTACCAGATTTAAAGGGCAAACTAAGGGGTCGGCTTATACACGACGTCAACTAATACACAGCTAAAATATTTTTAAAATAATCTTTTGAACAATGTACAAGTGACTAATTACTTACTGGTATAGAGTCAAAATATCTTCCTTCTGCCAAATAAAATTTTCCTTCTGGTTGAGTTTTGTTTACTTTTATATGACGAACTGCATTAGCATATCTGAAAGTACAAATGGTGCATTACTTACCACCATATTATTAATTATTAGCTGATAATGTACATTTGTTAAATTTGATATTCAAGAGATGATATACATTTTTCAGTTTGGGATGTTACAAAATATTTTCCCTTCTTCAATGGAACTGCGTAATATGTGTTTAATTTACTTAAAACTGAGTGAATAATATCCCTTCCTAAATACAGTCATATGCAGCCACCACAGAACCATTCACCTTCTGACCTGTAACTGTAATACACAGTCATACACAGTGGTATATTATGCATTTAGCTCCATTACTGAATATAACCATGTGTGACTGACTGAGTGATAAATTCTTAACCTAATGTGTTTCCACTTAATTTCGAGAAGTAGCCAATGTGTGTTTGACTTAATTAATATATATTCTACAATAATTTCATAGTCTACTCACTGACACAAAATTAAAGGTTATATATTTATGATAAACAAACTGTAAATTACCTAAACAAATCTGCTTTCACAATTGTAAGTACCTACACATCTGTATGTATATCAGAAAAGAACTGAAAATGAATCCCACCTTTGGTATTAGAATGCTGATTGATACAAAGACTCAATCTGAATTTATGTTATTGATAATCTTTCTGTTCAGCATTATGTTTATTGATCTAAAGACTCGATCTGAATTTATGTTATTGGTAATCTTTCTGTTCAGCATTATGTTTATTGATCTAAAGACTCAATCTGAATTTATGTTATTGGTAATCTTTCTGTTCAGCATTATGTTTTATTGATACAAAGACTCAGTTTGAATTTATATTATTGGTAATCTTTGAACTGGGGATGCGTACTAACCAAATCTCTAGTATTTGTTCACGCTTTAAAAAATAGTTCCATTATTGAATGTGCCTTCTGTTGTAGTAGAACAGAGATAACCATACTCTGATTTAACGCTAAAGTAGTTTATTATGAATTTAACACTGCTAGATGATACATTTATAACTTCATGCTAACACATCTACTTTTAAAAGTACATTGTCTGGTATATGTTATTACAATTTTAAGTTCAAATACAAACTGAATTGTGTTTTTAATTTACTCATAAACTGATGCATTTAACATCTATTGTCAAATGTTTATTAAAACAGTTTAAGTGAAATCTGCCATTACCCAACGAAGCAGACACCTATGTTTAGTGGGAACCAATGGCAATGCCAATGTAAAAAGCAAGATGTCAGGTGATCACTTGTTTATTTGCACAGAAGTGGCTAACGCACGCTTCATAGCAGGTACCTAATATCGACCCAGTTTCAAATTATTATTTTTTAATTTGACCAAGTGATGTTGTCAATGCAGTGCACTATACGGTGTAATTTGTATACACTTGCTAAATGGACTGACTAAGTTATTAAATAATAAAAAAATATTTCAAGGAATGTAGCTCCAATTTCAAATCAAATTATGTTTATTTCCTAAGTGAACAACATCCCCATCTACATGTATTAGCATAATAAGCAATTAATCCATTTATAAATGCAGCCATAATACGCAGTTTGCATACTTAATACTGAGTGAATAAGCTCCTTTTCTGGCTGGGTTCGTGCTCATTCTGATGAGGAATGTTCCATCAGGACAGGGGTCAAGACTGGCCTGGGCCGCTTCCCGCTCCATCTCACCCACATACCTGTAACAGACATTAACACATACCTGTAACAGACATTAACACATACCTGTAGCATACAATAACACATACCTTTAACATACATTAACACATACCTTTAAC
>JAUTBW010088187.1:0-10379 GCA_032361425.1 Peltospira smaragdina | reverse complement strand
GACTGTCAACAGTGCCAGAGCTTGTCTGTAGAGGTAATATCAGAACCCAGGTTATTGACTGTCAACAGTGTCAGAGCCTGTATGTACAGGTAATGACAGGACCCAGGTTATTGACTGTCAACAGTGTCAGAGCTTGTCTGTACAAGTAATAACAGGACCCAGTTTAATGACTGTCAACAGTCGTAGAGCCTGTATGTACAGGTAATAACAGGACCCAGTTTATTGACTGTCAACAGTGTCAGAGCTTGTCTGTACAGGTAATAACAAGACCCAGCTTATTGACTGTCAACAGTGTCAGAGCGTGTCTGTACAGGTAATGACAGGACCCAGTTTATTGACTGGTGTTTGTGGATAATCACAAGTTGAAAAGTTGGCAAACAATGCATTAAAACTTTACTTAAATATTATAATAAATTATCTGTTATTACAGAGGAGCTCTGAAGTACCACATCCATGTGTACGACTTGGCGGTGATGGATCTCACCAAGGCGACGATGATCAACAGCACCTGCGCTCTGGCCTACTTCAACCGCGCCGTCTGCTACCAGGAGAGCAAGAAATATGACAAGGTCTTAGCACTAAGATTTACGAGAATTTCAGTTACTGATAGTTTAAGATAGGACAATGCTATTAATATTTAATATATTTAAAACAAATTTGTATATGTGTCAGAATGAACTTACATGCAAATTATTTCATGTCTGTTGTATCTGTTTTGAAAATATTTCATATTTGTTCTTAAGACATAAGTCTGCATTATTTACGGTGTTTTTAGTAAACACAGGTATAGGTTATAATTTCACTGCTAATCAGTTATCAAGTCCATAAGTACATTGTTTGGAATGAAATTTGCATATAAGCTTTTACTTATATGTAATAATATTTTTCAACTGTTCAACATACATTTGCTTATGCAATGTTTTGTTTAATGTTTGTAGTTCTGTAAATTTTATATCTGGTATTAATGTGATGAAGAAAATCATATTGACATTATTTGTTGTAGGCTCTGATGGATTATGGGATAGTGCTGCTGATTGGAGATGAACTCAAACTAAAGGTAACAAAGTGTAAAACACTGAAGCATTTTCTTTAATATAATATTTTTTAAATTTTTAATCCACTAAAATATAGCTTATTATGACCTCTCTTACGATTGTCATATATATGATTAAGAAAATAGCGGATGCCACATCATATACTACACTTTTCAGTTCTCAATAAGGGATCTTTATGTGCAATATCTCATATATAGGATAGTACATATAATGTACTTTTTGTTGCACCAGTTGTAGAGAGCTAGCTGGTTCATTTGAGTATCACACCAACTTCACTTTTCTTTTGTTCTATAGTTTGGTTGTCCTATTTTTATTGTGTGACTAAGAATATTTTAATACCTTACTGTCTGTCTTTATCTTTTCTTTCTCTTTCACAAAGTGCTTCTTCTTGTTTTATTTTATTTATTATTTTGTGTGTGTGTTTGTGTGTGTGTGTGTGTGTGTGTGTGTGTTTGTTTGTTTATTTATGTGTGTGTTTATTTCTCCAGGTGCTTATCAACCGTGGTCTGCTGTATTTTGAGAAGCAGGATTACGGTAATGCCCTCTACGACTTCCAGATGGCCTCCAAGCTCAGCTCTGACGATCACAGGATTTACCACACCCTCGGTCTGTGTCACCACAAGTAAGTCTGTATCTTGTTTAAAGACTGGATCACTTGCAGTATTTTGTAGACTGGATCACTGTATTTTGTTTGTAGACTGGATCACTGTATTTTGTTTGTAGACTGGATCACTGTATTTAGTTTGTAGACTGGATCACTGTATTTTGGCTGTAGACTGGACTCTGTATTTTGTTTGTAGACTGGATCACTGTATTTTGTTTGTAGACCGGATCACTGTATTTTATTTGTAGACTGGATCACTCAGTATTTTGTTTGTAGTCTGGATCATGTATTTTGTTTGTAGACTGGACTCTGTATTTTGTTTGTAGACTGGATCACTGTATTTTGTTTGTAGACTAGACTGTATTTTGTTTGTAGACTGGATAACTATTTTGTTTGTAGACTGGATCACGGTATTTTGTTTGTAGACTGGATCACTGTATTTTGTTTGTAGACTGGATAACTGTATTTTGTGTGTAGACTGGATCACTGTATTTTGTTTGTAGACTGGATCACTGTATTTTGTTTGTAGTTTGGAACACTGTTTTGTAGATGGGACCACCATTTTGTTTGTAGACTGAATGGATCACTCGTATGTTTTTTGTACACTGTATTTTGTAGACTGGATCACTCGCTATGTTTTGTTAGTAGACTGGGTAGATCACTCACTGTGTTTTGTTTACAGACTGGATCAGCTGCAGAAGGCGGTGGCCACGTTCACTCACTGTATCCAGCTGAAACCATTCTTCCTGGACGCGTACATCAGCCGCGGCAACGTCTACATGGACTACGGACACGAACAGGGGCTCAAATACGCCAGGTAAAAGAGATATTTAATTATTTCTTCTGTCTATTTATCACTCTACGATGGATATCAAAAACATGCAGCCAATTTTATTCTATTAATAGCTATCTCAAAGCTGTAGCTAGGAATTATTTTTAATGTCTGTGTGGGTACCTGACAAGAATTGATCTCAGATCGACTGCATGTTAGGTGGGTGCTTTCACCACTAAGCTGTTCTTTTAACAAGTATTCTAAAATATGCCAAAATGTGATGATTGAAATTAAAATGTGATACTGTTTTTCACACTGTATTTCACCTGTCTTGTACGTAGTGTTTTTCTCTTCTCACAGCCGTGACTACGAGCGGGAGCTGCGTTTGAACCAGGTGTACCTGGCGGCCCGAGTGAACCTCGCCTACACGATGCAGGTGGCTGGCCGCTTCATGGCCGCCTGGCAGCACTTCACGTGCGCCATTGCCATCAACCCCAGTAAGTGATTTCTGTTATGCAGCAGATTAGAAAGAATTATAATAGAAAATTATTAGCATTTACTGTTAAATAATTCGGAATTGTATAGTGATTTCCCAAAAAAATTATTCAAGCAAATTGTACCCTGGATATGTTGTTAGTTTTGGTAACCATTCAAGTAACTGAAACATTGTTCAAACCAGAGTTTTATTTCATTAAAATCTAGATTTATAAATGCTTACTGACTGAATAATTGATTTTAAAAGGTTGCTATTTTTATCTGTTACAGTGTGGAATCTAGAAACATTTTAATCCTTAAAATAAACTTAACATTTTGATATATTCAACAAAACTTTAATTATTATAAATAACAAAGCAAAAACACAGAAATATATTTGCTTGCATATGTATGGAGATGATAATGCTTGAATGTATAAACAGTTTAAATGTTTTAATAATTTTTTTGTTTCAGAATTCAAGCCGGCACTGGAAGGCCGAGCAATCGTGAACCTGCAGATGAGCAACACATTCGCTGCATTCCAGGACATCTGTCAATCAATCAGCGTCCAGCCAACCGCTGAGCTGCTTACAAATAGGGGCGTTATCAACCAGGTCAGAGTTCACAGCTAGTGTCATTTTATATCCTGTCAGAGTTCACAACCAGTGCCATTTTATAACCTGTTATAGTTAAACATTTGTTTAATTTTATAACCTCATAAACATAACATTTGTTTGAAATTTGTTGACAATAATAGTAGAACATATTATCATGAATTTATGTTAATGAATGATTATTTATTTAACAATACCCCAGTATGAAAAACAGATTACAGAGGTGTAACTAAAAAATAATTATGAGTTTCTCTGATTTGTTTCAGTTCATGAACGACCGCGTGAATGCGATGAAGGACTACCAGTCGGCCATCTTGCTTGACCCCACGTACTCTCTGGCCTACTTCAATGCTGCCAACATGTACTTCCACTCCAGGCACTTCAGACAGGTGATCACTTCAACTCTCTGCAGTTACCAGTCTATCAGTGTTATTTACTGGGGCTTAACGTTGACGACACTGACTTAACAATGCTCAATTGTCCAATATTATTTTGTATTCTCACTAGTTGCAGTAACTTTCTCTAAAGGACATACGTACTAAAGGTATGAATGCTTCAATTTTGGGATTTGAAATAGCTTTTATTAAAAAAACGTTTTTTAAGTATGCATGATCATTGTATACCATATATCACTGGATAAACTGTGCTGTGGTAGTTTTATTGATGTTAGTTGCTACTGCTGTTGTTGAATTCTTTTAAGGTGGTTTTTTTTTTTTTTTTTTTTTTGTGTTATGGATGGTTTTATTTTGGTTTATATTTCTCCAATTTAAAACTTGTTTCCAGGCTCTCACCTACTACAGTAAGGCCATTCAGCACAACCCCAAAGACGAATCTGCCTACCTGAACCGAGCCATCACCAAGGTGAGGCAACGTCTTCTTCATTTTATTACTAGAAACTCGAGCTACATACCAGTCACAAGTAGCCAACAATAAATTAGACATATTGCAGTTTTATGTTTCATTGAATAGTTATTCTGTTCCATTTAGTCTTTTTCTAACTTAAAAAGATGTTGCTAGTTTTATTTGTAGGTATGCTTGCTGTTAAAGATTATAAACAATCTAAGCTATTCTGAAGAGAAATTATTCCTTTTAAGTTGTTAATGTTATTCATCAGATTTTAGGGAAAGGGGGTTGGGGCAATGCTTTTTAATCTTATTGAAACTTTTTTCTTTTCTTTTGGCTATACATTTGAATTTTAAATGTTAATTTCTTCCCCAGAATCTTTTTGGATTTACAGTTTAATTTAAGCTCAGTTAAATATGGTAACATTGAAAGTGGTGTGTGGTGTAACAACTAACCGGTGTATTTCAGGTGTTATTGCGTGATGCCCAGTCTGCACTGGCTGACTTCAAAATGGCCATCAAGCTGAGTCCACACTCGGCACACATGTACTTCAACCGCGGCAATCTGTACGCATCCATGGAGCAGTATGACCGGGCAGAGAAAGACTACACCAAAGGTTGGTCAAACAAATGTTACAATTTTAAGATGGTTGAATATTAGTTAATGATTTCCCCCATTTAAAAAAATGTATAAAGCAAAAGAAAGATTACCCTAAGATGTGGTTAAATAACAGTTTTAAGACCCGTTTTCGATCTGCATTAAACGTAAACAGTCAAATACAAGTGTTATATAGGGCCAGAATAGCTATAATAAAGGTTTCTTGAAAATTAATCTTGTGATTGCAGAGCGCAGATATCATAAACTCTAAAAAGAAAAGCATGAAGATTCTAAAAACAGTTCTTGAAAAAAGTAAAAAAAGAGGTTTATAATTTCTTTCTCTCAAGTCACTCTTTGAAATTCCATGTTTTTCAGCTCTCCGCCTGCAGCCCGACGACGCGATGGTTCTCAAGCGGCGAGCGGATGTGCGTGGGAAGCTGGGCAGACAACAGGAGGCCATCGCGGACTACAAGTACGCCATCCAGATACAGACACGGCCGCACAAAAAATAAGGCAGTCGAAAAATGATGGCCGCACAAAACCTGAGTCCCTCGAAGACACAGTGAATCCTTGTTATGTTAGCAAACTGTACCGAGTTCCACAAGAGATAGCGCTACTCAGAAGCCGAGTTCCTTGGGAGACAGAGTGAATCCTTGTTTTTTTACCAGACTGTACAGAAATTGAGTCAGTCCCTCAGGAGACAGTGGCAACAGAAACTGAGTTACTCGAGAAACAGAGTGAATCATTGTTTTGTTTCCAGACTGCACAGAAACTGAGTATTTAGATGACAGAATAAATCCATTTTCTGTTAGAAACTAAATACGTTAACAGATTGCAAACTTCATAATTACTCAGTATTTTACTAGAGTGCATAATTTTTTTAATCTTTTAGCTGATTGCATGAAAACTTATTTGTTTTAGTAGTATGTACAAAAAGGTATGCTTTCAGCAGATTGTGTGAAAGCTGCATCTTTCAGTCAGTGAAATAATCCTTGTTTTGTTAGCAGACTGCATGTGTTTGCAGTCAACATGAGTACTTAATTTGTTAGCAAATGACACAGTAATTGAATATTTTAACAGATTGCATGAAAACTGAATCTTTCAGCAGACTACAAGAAAACTAAATATTTCAGTAAGCAGAATGAACCCTTATTCTGTTAATACTAAATGAGAAAATTGCACAGAAATTGAATCTTTATGCAGACTTCTTTTAACATATATATTTTTTAAGCAGACTTCATGAATTATTTGTTGATTTTTTTTTTTAGAATATTACACACAAAACCTGAATCTAGAAGACTGCATACAAATTTAACCTATCCGGTAATTGCAGTATTAAAAATGTCTTTTTAGGTGTACGGTCTTGGAATACAAACTTTAAACAATATTCCAGTGTGTGTCATTTACGCGAGTTGTGATATTAGAAGTACATTCCGTGTTGATTTGTTATTTTGAAGTGTCTTATTTTATTTATCCAGTATTTAGTATTATATTATTTGAATTCTTTTTGTGATCTCATATCCATCCAAAAATGTGTTTTAACAAAATCTGTGATAAATTTTTGTAATTGTATATTTTATATTTGTTAATAAATGTTATAAAAATAACATTTGGTTTTGTTACTGTTATATTAAATTAAATCCTAATTTGTTTGAAAAAATGGAATGCATAAAGATTTTAGAAATTTTATTTAAATGATCATTGTTCATTTTGGATACTCCATTAGATGAGTGTTTTACAAGTTATTTATCATGAATTAAGTGTGCACCATAACAGCTTGCAGGAACAGCATGTATCGCTAAAACTCGTTTCCCAGTATATCTCGATGTTCGTACTCTCTATTTTACTGTACGTTTACAAGGAATCTGTTTATGCGTGGACCCCAACTTTGCAGTGAGAGTATTATATATTCAGATATCTTCGCTCCCAAAATCAAAGATGAGCGGGAAAACAGATAAAAATTAACTTTTTAAAAGGTTGAATGGTAACACTGTAATTTTATGAAATTTGCACACAATAATTTAGTTTTAAAACGCATAAGAGGCAACATAAAAATCGTACTGTAATAAGTATCAATTGTTGTTGACTGGTCAGAATTTACAAAGATTTCTGTCATCTTTTAGTTAGAAAGTGACGTGACACAAATATTTCCCACGAAAAGTAAACCACGATTGCCTGGTACGCGTAGTTGCGCAAAATGTCAACTTCTGGCCAGGTACGAAATTCGTTCTTGTAATGACATAAAAAAGTACAATTTGAAAATGTTTTTTGTTGATTTCATTAATAAGACAATAAAGGTAAATTATTATTGTTACATTAATTGTTGGGTTACAATTCGCACACGTAGAAGTGTTTTCCTGTTAATATACCAGACAACATGGTAGAGTGTTTGCTCATTGGACTAGTGCTCCACAACTGGTGTAACAAAGGCTGTGTGATACCTGTCTATGGGATGGTGCATGTAAAATATCCCTTGCTGCAAATCAGAAAGAGTAGTCTATATGGTAGCAACAGATTTCCTTTTTCATTATCATAATAGTCCTTAACCATATGTCTGATGCCATATAGGCGAGATAAACGTGATGAGTGTGTTTAGCTCTTTACACTGTGTTTTTAAATGATGAATTTTTTAATATATTCTTTATGTATTCTATATGTTTATCTATTTTTAATATTTATTTTAAAATATTTTTTCTACCTTGGTCTGATGCCCAATAGCCAATCTGTTTTTCGCGTTGGGGTGTCGTTAAACATTCATGCAGTTTTACCACCTTTGACATTCACAGCCCATTTTATTTTTTTTATTTTTTTTTTATTTTTTTTTAATTGCTAGTGTTGTTAAAACAGCCATTCATTCATTCTTCATTCATTCGCAACTCAAAGAGAAAAAATCACAACCTAACACAAATTCCAAAACCTTTATTAAGACTTATGAATGTAAAAAATATGATGTAACAATGTCAAAACATCACGGAGTCATAACAAATGCATTATCCTTCCTGCACAAAAATATGCCCTATCTAACCAATACTGACATCCATGGAAGATCTGTACATGTAACCTTTTTCCCTAAAACAGAAACAGAGAATATTCAAACCAGTAATTTTACTAATTTTAAAAAAATATTTGAAATAAATCAGTGTTCACATGTCTAATATCTCTCAGTATCTTATCACTTCAATTTATTGTCTACAGACATTTTGCCAATCATACCTCTGTAAAGTATAAATTTTAAAATGTAGTTAAATTAGAAATTAATCTAGTAACTGAGAAATAATATATATACCATGAGGCATATTTTAGAAACAATCTTAACACTATGATAACAATGTCGTAACTGATGATGTCATTATGTGATAATATATATATCATCATCACTTAAGAAAAATGTATGCAGTCTTAGCGCTAAGAGAGATTTGAAAACACACATCCAGGTATTTTAAATGCACTGTAATTTAGTCATTAAAGAGAGTGTTATTTGGAAAATATAGAACGGCAACAGTTTGTCGTATTCCTCTGATTCAGTGAACCCTAACTACAACTGTTTAATGTATCACTACATACCCAACTTATACACATTTTAAATCATAAACTTACAAAACAGAAATAAACAGAACAGGATATATCTTGTTTGTTTCAGAAAGGTAAACATTTGCATTGTGACCAGTGATAACATGAATGGTAATGGGTTGACATGAACAATGTTATAACAAGTATAAAATGCCCCTCAGTGACTAGGAACATTTCTGGGACTGTCACTATTGAAATGGTCCACAAATATTACAAAATATGACATGGTGATGACAATCATTCAAATACAAAATAAAATTTTCTCTCAAAACCTGACATTTTGAAAATAAATTTAATTCTTCTCCGGGCATAAATATTATATTTTCTCCATGAAGATACAAATATTCTTAATTGTATATAATTATCTACAGTATCTTTTCTTGAGGAAAATATAATCTCAATACATCCACCAAGTAAAACACAATATTGACAAAATTACACTTTATAAATTACTGAATACATAGTTTTTAAAGTATTATTTTGTCATAAATATTCATGAACTTACTGACCAACCATTAATTTGTAAATTCAACTGACCAATGTCTGACATTTAAATAACTAGCAGGACCAGCACTGACCAATACAAATGCCCAGCACTATGTAAATTAATTTTGCATGGTTATTACAAGATTTGAAATTGGCAAAATTAGCATGGCTCTTTTTACAATTTGCTTGTCATCGGCAAAACATTTGTCATAGCAAATAAAAGCTTGCTAATAGCAACAAATACAATTTCCTTAACATTCCCTTAACTATAATAATAATAATAATAATAATAATAATAATAATAATAATAATAATAATAATAATAATAATAATAATAATAATAATTTTACATAGGCCTATGTATGTGTATGTAAACCTCTCTGTGTGTGTTAGTGTGTTTGTGTGTTTGTGTTTGTGTGTGTGCGTGCGCGCGCGTTTGTGTGTGTAAAGAACACGGAAAACATACACAAAATTCTACACAAACAAGGAAAAAATTACATCATTTAATAAGACACAATAAATGTTTGTGCAGATTTAATTATTATTCATACAAATACAAATACGTGTACATACACATGCACACTGTATCGAATTTGTTCGCTAAATCGTACATAATATGTATGCTTTGTACACATGATTTAGGGCAATCTAGTACAAGATAAAATGGCCTCTGGCCAAATGTATTATTGACATTAAAATGCAATATCGGGGCGTGGGTCCTAAAGAGACCCATAAACACGTTTTTGTTGTCAACCTAATCCAGAGAGATGAGGTCATAGCAGTAACGTTAGAAAACGAAAAGTATACATCCTTGCAAAGCACCACCTATAAATGTTTTAGAAATAATGTTTTATTAAAAATTACATTGTCGATTTACTATAATTTAACACTGGTTAGTAATACAGCATACAAGCACTAGGCCTACAGTACCTGGTTTACACTTGTTAGCCTTCGCTATAAAAGGATATTGTCAAATGTTATATACGTGCCAGTTAGACATAACATGATTTGATCATTTTTTTCTAAATATTTAAACAATATAAATATTCTCGATATAGTAGCTTTAACGACGCACCCAACACAAGGCGTCTTGATAACAGTATGTTTCCATTTGAATGTATTTGGAGAATCGTTAAATAACATTTACGTTTTCTCGATGTAGAAGGAAGAGATAATAGGCCTACTGCTGCGGCTCTATGAAGAAAACCAGTCTTTAACAGACCAGTGCGCCAGTCATGAGAAACTTTTCGTAGAAAACACAGAAACGGTGGGTGACGTCAAGGGGGGGGGGGGGAATAATAATAATAATAATAATAATAATAATAATAATAATAATAATAATAATAATAATAATAATAATAATA
>JAUTBW010088076.1:0-10380 GCA_032361425.1 Peltospira smaragdina | reverse complement strand
GGAAACCGATTTTCATGTCCATATACTAAACAGTTTTGGACATGCCTGTCGTAGCCACACATCTCAGTAGCACCTGTGTTAGAGGGTTAGTGAAAGGAGAGAGGGTGTAGTGGCCTTACAACTACCCATTGAGTCTACAGAAACTCACACCTACCAGCCTTATCTTTCAGACCGACGGCTTAGACCACTACACCATCGAGGCCAGTAGTTTTTTCTATATATACAACATTACTAGTGATAAAGCTGGTTAGCCCATAATAGCTGATGGTTTCTTGTTTGAAATACACAGTATTTTTCATGTCATTATATAAGATCTTTCTTAAATCTATTTTTACAGTTCCTTGTAAATCATATAGCTATTGTTTTATTACAGGATGTAATGATAGATGCAGTAAATATAACTTTTACAAAATTGTTAACATTATTTGCAAACTTACAGTTATGTAGATTTCTGGCCTGTCATTTTTGTCTTACAAGAAATAAAGATATGATGAAGAATTATAAGTTTGATAATTGTAAACTTACTTTCTAAACTCCATAATATTTGTAAAACTTCTGTCGATTTTTATGTCTCCAGCTTTTAATAAATTGTGTTTATTTGAACTATTTCTCATATGTGTAGCAATCTTTGAAGCTTGTGCAGCCAATTGTTTGTGATAGTGATTGAAATTCTGTTGTTTGTTTTTCAGTTCAGACGATATCGGCGGAGGCTGCGCTGTATGAGACGTGTTACGTGACGGCTCACAAAGGTCCATGTCGGGCTGCGTCTTTCCACCCTAGTGGTACGTAATAGCACATAATGTTTAAATGACACAATATAGTCCAGGCACAGATTTTTGAAGCTTTGTATTGACTAAAGGAAGCCAGTAACAGTTTTCATAACATGTCACTTATGTGTCTAATAGTGTTGTGGATTACTTTTTATTATTTTTATTTAACAATGCTATCAATATATATGAATTGAAGAAATTATATTTCTCGTTTAATATTTTGCAAAAAAGCTAACATTAACTTACAGGATCAAAGTTTTACATGTACTAATAATAAAGTTGTATTGTATTACAGGACAGTTAATTGCAACAGGATCAGAAGACGCATCCATTAAGGTAATACTAATTATGTGCATCTGAGGAAAATGCATCTTAATAGCTGCTCATGCTGTTTAGTATAAATAGATAATATCCCCATCCTTTCTAAATTTTTCTTCCTCTTTTACCTTTTCTCTCTTCTCTCGCTCTTTCTGTCTCTCACTCATTCTCTCCCTCCTCCCTTACTCTCTCTTGCTATTCTTCACTCTGTCCATTTCTTCTCTTTCAGTGTCTGTCTCCCTTAGTTTTATGCTGTTGTTATCCATGTCCCTATGTTGATAACATTTTCTCTGCTCCCCTCCCCGACCCTCTGCTCTCACTCTTAGGTGTTTGTATGTCCTAACTTCCTCTAGTTTTGTCTCTATCTCTATCTGACATATTCTCTTTATCTTGTTAATTTCTTATTGCTTTCATTTAAAAAAAAAATAAAAAATTGTAGATTCTGGATGTTGAAAGAATGTTGGCAAAAAGTGCAACCCCTGCTGAGATTATTGCCATGGAGACACCCCAGCAGCAGATGGAGAATCACCCAGTCATCAGGACCCTTTACGACCACGTTGGAGTAAGTTAACTCAAGATAAACAGTGGGGATTTATCATAACTTGCCGCAACAGATGCCGACTGGTCACTTTTTGGGGGAAATGGTTAATTTTTATTTTAAGATGTACTAGTAACTACAGCTCATTTTGTCTTAACTTTGTCCCATTTTATGAGAATTTGTAAATTTAATTTATTTTGCTTAATTTATTTAGATCCACTATAACATAATCAATATGAATATGTTGATTGTGTCATTTAATGTTTTAAGAATATAAATGAATTAGCACTATGGTGTAAGCAACTAATTGATATGCTTTCAGTCTAAAATTGATCTCTTGTTGAAACATGTTTGTTATTCTAATTCTGACGCAATATCTTGTTTGTTTATTGTAGGAAGTTACCTGTCTCGATTTCCACCCTTTCCATCAGATCCTCGTTTCTGGAGGCAAAGACTACAGCATTAGATTTTTTGAGTACTCCAAACCATCAGTTAAAAAGGCATACAAAAGTATCCAGGTAAGAACTATGTTTTCTTTTAGGACTATATATACTATCTGTATTTAGTAAGGGGGTCGATTTATAAGAGGGTCAGTTTATATACGGTCAAAACACATTTTCTTTAAGGTTAAGAACCACTGAGATAATGCAACAGGAATTCCAGTTTTATCACTTCATGGGCTGCTCTTTCCTACTAGCAGCAAGGGATCTTTTATAAGTTTACCCTACATATTCATTATGATGAAATACATATTGAATAGGATTGCTGATAGATTTTTAAAATCTGTAGCATTAATATGTAGGGTTAAAAATGCTTTTATTATTGTTATTGTTTGTTTTTAAAGATAATTTAATTCTTGCTGTTTTTTTTTATTTCAGGAAGCGGCTGAGGTAACATGTCTGTCGTTCCATCCTGGTGGAGATTACATCCTCACTGGAACAGAGCATTCAACGTGTAACATTTTCTTATTACTCATCTTTAATTTGTTCTCATGCATGACCTATTTATTCCCTGGCCAAATTTTACATGTATTAAAAACATAATAAGAAAGGATTATGCAATTATCAGGGACTGATGGAGACCAACCCAAGGCCGCACTAAATATGTATGGCATTTATATCTTACTATTATTGGATATTCATAGTTGGTGGCTTTCAGCATCATATTATTATGACACGCACACGCACATGCACACACATAAACACACACACACACACGCACACGCATACACACACACACACCTCAATGAATTTTATGGATTTGTAGCTGATTATTTAGATTTTTCAAAAACCGGTATATTTACATAGTATAATATTCTAAATATAAAAAATGTACCTGTCAGGCGTTAATTTTTTATTAACAAAATAATAAAAATAAAATTATTTTCTTTTAATAGGATTGCAAAGAAAAAAAAATACTTACCTCAAAAACAGAAGAAAAAAATCACACAAAAAATAAATAAATAAAAAAGCAAAATTTATCAAAATCTTGGCTCACTTGTATTGGTGTTGTTTAACTGGTGTGTTCTGTTACTTTCAGTACGTCTGTATGATGTGAACACATTTCAGTGTTTTGTGTCCAGTGATCCTAAAGACCAACACAAAGGACCCCTGACTGACGTGAGTAGAACTTTACATTCATTCATTCATTCATTCATTCATTCATTCATTCATTCGTTTGGATACTGCCTGAGCCACTTTATTACATTAATTTATTAATTTTTTTATGTACCAGTAGTATTTTTTTTTAATTGGTTGATAAATTCAGAATGCAGAATCCTATCATGACTTCGAAAAATGCTCGATTTTAATTGGTTACTCACCTATATTTAGAGGTAGTAAATCCAGAATAAACTACCTGAGATTTATTTAGGCCAATTTTCAATATAAATGGGAGTTTCTACCTGAGAACGCTGGACGATATGTTTGATTTGGATACGGATATCAAACCCGATTGATTCAATGGCAACATGTAAACTGGAGCTTGAATGATGAAATCTGAGACCTTTGATATTTGTTATGGGCCCAAATATAATGTGTTCTCTGAAGTGACATCTATTTTCTTACAGGTAAACTGATGAACAATTAACACCCAATTAATACCGAGCATTCATTGATATCTATTTTCTTACAGGTGAACTGGAGTCCAAATGATGAACAATGAACACCCAATTAATACAGAGCATTCATTGATATCTATTTACTTACAGGTGAACTGGAGTCCAAATGATGAACAATGAACACCCAATTAATACAGAACATTCATTGATATCTATTTTCTTGCAGGTAAACTGGAGCCCAAATGCGAAGCTGTTTGTGACGTGTTCACGCGATGGTGCTATGAAGATCTGGGACGGCGTCAGTCAGAAGTGTATCAGTACACTGCAGGACGCGCACAAGGGGGAAGAGGTCTGCTCAGCAGTCTTCTCAAGAAACTCAAAGGTGAGAGCGAGGGGTGAGGAGAGAAAGATGAGGAGAGAAGGATGAAGGCATGGAGAGACAGAGAGAGAGAGAGAGCCAGACAATAAAAGAGAGGGAGAGAAATGTTTTATTTAACAATATACTCCACACATTTTTATCTTAGGTAGGAAAGAGAGATGTTACTGTTGTTATTATGTTTAGGGTGGGTTTTTTTGGTTTAAAAAAAAAAAAAAAATGTTTTTTTAAAATAATTATTGTTTTTTTTAATAATAATATACTCACCACATTTTCTAAGGTGAGAGAGAAAGAGAAATATGTTTTATTTAACGACACACTCATCACATTTTATCTATGTTTATTTGGTCAGACTTATGGTTACTGTTCAGTTACGATAGTGAGAATGAAAAGCTGCAGCCATCATTAAAATTAAGAACAGATCAAATGTGTGTATTTGTAAATATACTTTGGTTGGGCGTTGAGTACGTCAATTCTCTGTATTAGTAGACCTTTAATAGTGTCTCTGCTGCTGTAATTTCAGTACATTTTGTCCAGTGGTAAAGACTCGCTGGTGAGATTGTGGGAGCTGTCGACCAACCGTTGTCTGATCGTGTACACCGGCGCAGGGGCCACCGGCAAACAGGAACACAAGTCTCGCGCTGCCTTCAACCACACTGAGGATTATGGTAACATTTAGCGTTATTGGTTTTTAACATTTTATAGCATTAGCATTTTATAGTCAATAGCATTTTTTATTAGCATAAATATTTTATTGTCGTTAGCAGTTTTTATTATCATAAGTCATTTACATTTTGTTGTTATAAGCATTCTGTTTTCATTAGCATTTTGTTATCATAATAATTTTATTATTATTATTATATTATCATTGCATCTTATGAGCATTAGCATTCTATTAGCATTAGCATTTTATTATCATTAATATTTTATTACCATGAGTATTTTATTACTGGTTTTTTTTTCTTTTTTTTTCAGCATTCTTTTAGTAATATTTTATTAGTAGTATTTTATTTTATTTAGCATTATCTGCCACATGGGCTATTCTTTCTGATCAGCAGCAAGGAATTGTTTTATTCACCATCCTACATACAAAAAATAGCACATACCACTACCTTTGTAGTACCAGTTGTGGAGCACTGGCTGAAACTAGAAACCTCCATAAATACCATGATATATACTATTTTGTCTGTAAAAGTTGCTGTCAATTGGAAATTTTTTGAACTGTAATATAAAATAAATTGTGTTTAACACATTGATACTGAAAATAATAATAAGGAAGGAAGGAAATGTTTATTTAACAACACTCTCAAATTATTGGTGAAGTTATATGGCATGAGGCATATGGTTAAGGACCATATAGATAGAGAGGAAACCTGCTGCCACCATGTAGGCTACTCTTTCAATGGGTCTTTTATGTGCACCATCCCACAGACAGGATAACACATGCCACAGCCTTTGACACACCAGTTGTGGAGCATTGGCAGGAGTGAGAAACAGCCCAATGGGTCCACCATGTGGGATCGATCCACCAACCCCCACCGCATCATAAGCGAACGTGCTTATCACTGAGCTATGTTCCACTCCTAAAATAATAATAAAGACAATTTTTTTTTTTCTTATCTCCAGTTTTGTTCCCTGATGAGAAAACAACCAGCTTGTGTTGCTGGGATTCCAGGAATGCCGAAAGACAGAAACTTCTGTCACTGGGTAAGTTATTGTGAGACTAAATTTGTATACACGGTTAATATGTAACATCAGTTTCCTAGTGTTTGCACTTCATTTGATGGTTGTCATAAAATAAAATGTTTTGTAAAATTCTTTTTAGATAAATATAAATACTAGAGCAATGCTTACTCGTCCAGATGTAAGGAATGATGTTATTTACTTATATAGGTATTTTTGGTGTTAATTATTTAACTATTAATGTTACTTATTAATACAGTTATATAAATCAACAACAGAGCTAGTATAAGTGTTTAAGATAATTCTTTCAATTTAACCAATAATAAAAAAGGTTAGAGGGAATTTCCCTATAATCCTAGTTGGTGAAGTTCTTAAATACTCATTTCAAGTGTTTGTAATTCATATTGAGTGTTTGTAGTTCAGTCTGACTGTTTATACTTCGAGTGTATGTTCTTCATTCTGGGTGAATACACTTAATGGGAGTCAGTTTACTGCTACACTCACATAGACACTAATTTTTCGTCTTTCTTTCTGACAGGTCACAATGGAGTGGTTAGAAGTATTGTCCATTCTCCCACTGGACCAGCCTTTGTTACCTGTAGTGATGACTTCCGAGCAAGATTCTGGTACCGCAAGGCAACAACAGACTGAGTCCACCATTAGTCACTTATTGCTAAGCCACAACATACTGAGTATATTGATAGACAGTTTAATTTACCACATAGTCACAACAGACTGAGTCCACTGATAGACAGTTTAATTTACCCAACAGTCACAGCAGACTGAGTTCATTGATAGACAGTTTAATTTACTACAATGTCACAGCAGACTGAGTCCACTAGGAGTGACTGTACCACAAAGTAACACAAACTGAGTCCACTAAGAGCCATGTTATTGTGGTGGTGTGAATTCGACAGTTTTTACTTCGCAAAATATGCAGTATCAAAATTGTGTACAGACATCATCTACTGCTTGAATATTGTTATAATGAGAGTACATAACAATTTATCGTAACAGTGACAATTTCTTTTGTTTAACCACTGCAATAGAGCACACTGATTAATCAGTGTATATTGGATGTGAAATATTTGCCATTAATTTTGTTTTCCCTTTTTTTTTTTTTTTTTTTTTTTTCTTTTTTCCCCAAAACCATTTGTAAAATTTTAATAGCTTTTCCTAGAATAATTTATTTTTTTATTTTGTCAAATGCTAAATGTATAGCATACTGGATTCAGGTGACATTGTTATTTGATGAAAGACAGGTTTATTACAGACTGTATGTTTAAAGCATCTTCAAGTTTGTTTTAATGAAGTATTTTCTGTACAAATTCAGTTTGAAAGCATATTTATTAGGTCATAAGAGAAAAATGAAGTTTGTTATAATTAAAAAAAAAATTCTTTGCATGGTACATTTTGTTTTTGCAATTTGAATAGCAAAAGAAATTTGATTAGCAGCTAGTATTAAATGATTTAGAATTGAGTAGCAATTTACAAAATTTGTGCATAAAATTCCACCCAGCTTTCTCCTTTATTGTTGTCCTAATGGTTTTTAAGTGGAATTAATAGCAAAGAATTAGCTTTGATGGAATGAATATTAAAAGTTAGTGATGAACACTTTATCAGATCAATTTTTCACAAATGGACATTGTTTACATTTGAATATTTGATGCAAATAAAAATGTTACAAGCATCAATTTAGATGTCGTTTTGTAAGAATATCATTTTATGACTTCATAACATTGCAGTGTACTCATTTTCTCAGTTCATATCATCTGATGTTGGACACCAATTTTAAATGTCTAAGCATTGTGTTAATAAAGTAACATCAAAGAATTTTGTTTTATATTTGTTGTTCTGTGGAGTCGTCCTAGTTTAACTACTGGAAATGTAGTTCTTATTATCCTTATGTCCTTAGATTTTCGGAATACACCTTAGTTCTCTGGGTTTGGAGTATAGGACAGTGAGTATCGGTCTTTTGTGGGAGAAGAAGAGAGAATGCTTTATAACAACACTCAACATTTTTACGGTTATAATGGTATCAGACATATGGGAGAGAAAATGATGAAGTTTGTCACATACATTCCCACTGAGTGGACAAAAAAGTAAAAAGCTGGCTCCGTGCTTATACATGTTAAAGCAAGAACTTAAATAGGGACCAGACTTTAACATCAGTGGAATGCCATTCAGTAGCATTATATTAAAGTCTTTACTTACAAAACTTTCAAACTAGAATTATATGCAAGTTTGTATAGTTTTATAAGCACAAGGCCTGCTGTCAGTTGAAACAGGTATAGAGATAGGAACATGTTACACTGACGAATTAGCCATCATACATTCAATACTGGTGCTACACCAGTGACCTGTCTACCCTCTTGCCGGTCTAGGATCCATTCTCATCAGTAAAATAAATTGGGATTTTGTGTGGGTTTTAATTTTTATACATCCAACATTGATAAAATCGATTTGTATTATATTTATTATTATTTAGATTTTTTAAATTGACCTCAAACAGACAAAATGTGTATCAGTCTACAATACCGATTAACAAACAACAACAACAAAAAAGAATACTTCTAAAGAAGTTTATTCTACAGAAAATTTTAAGTATAAAAATACATAACACAATTTGAAACATACTGAAAAGTATTAATGTTTCCATTAAAATAAAATGAATAAGTCATATTAAAAAAAAAAAAAAAAAAAGAAGATTCATGCCACTATTGAATGAACTGCCATGTAATAAAAAAAAAAAATCTTTATTATTTTTTCTTTAAAATTACAAATATTTGTTAATATAAAAATTACAGTTTAATATAAAATGGAATTTAAAAATAATAATAATGGAACTAGTGAAAAACTTTTTAAAACTATCACATATTTCTTATATATTTCCAATCTTTTTGATAGATGGAGAAATATATTAACAAAGCAGTTTTGCTGAACATATTGGTTTTGTAACAATCCAAGCACTGACCTATGCATATAGAATACAAAAATCAATAAAAGAATCATAAAAATACCCTGTGCAGAAATAAATATCTGCATATATTCAAACATATCAGTGTTGGGAATGGTATATATGTAGTTGTATATAAATGTATATGTGAATGTGTGTATATGTGTGTGTGTGTAGGTGTGTATACGTGTGTGTATACGTGTATGTATATGTGGGTAAGTGTGTATGTGTGTGTGTGTGTGTGTATGTGTATGTGTGTATGTATGTGTTTGTTGATAGCTTTTATTTTCATATTAAATGTACACGTTATGTATACATATCATGTGTGTAATTTAGACAAAAATACTTCACTACAGGGTTAAACACAATAAAAATAATAGGGAACAGTTTCTACACAGGAAAGAATCATACTATTGTATGCTCTGTGAAGGACTGTTTTTATATCATTAAATACACTTCAAACTGTTTAAACTGAACCTTTTTAATTAACTCTTTAAAAATACACAGATCAACTGAAAAAGGAAATTTCCTTTCCCTTAAATTTCCATAAATACAGATTTGATTTTCATCTTATTATACACTTCATACTTACCAAATTAACTTTAGTTTAAATCATTTTAATAATGCAGTATGTGAATCAGCTGAGAATATTAAAGTATGTTTTACACTGTAGTATTTAAAACATTATACGTTTTATGCTGCAATATTTTAATCAACTGATAATATTAAAATACATTTTAACTGTAGTATTCGAACCAGTTATGAATATTAAACCCATTTTATACTGCATTATTTGAATCAATTGAGAATATTAAAATACATTTTATATTGCAGTATTTGACTCGGTTAAGAATATTAAACATTTTATACTTTAGCATTTTAATCAGTTTAGAATATTAAACAAATTATACTGCAGAATTTGAATCGAGAATAATAACACAATTTATACTGTAGTACTTGAATCGTTTGAGAATATTATTTTAGTTACACTGGATTATATCAATCAACTTAGAATTTTAAAATACATTTTAACTACGGTATTTTAATCCATTAAGATTATGAAATACATTTGTTCCTACAATATTAAAATAAGTTAAAAATATTAAATACAGTCTCTTCACAGGCTTGCTGTTGTCATGGCCTCTACTCGAAACTGAAACGAGGCTCACTTTCGACCGACGTCATGGCTGCTGGTTTGCCCAAGTGGACACTGCTCTGACTTTGACTGGTCGCTGAATGGAGGGTGCTGCGACTCGGTTTTCTCTCAGAGGATGGGACTGTTGTGTTCTCATTCATGATGGAGGTCATGACAGGCTGAATAATGAATTAATCTTGTTTAGAACCCTTACATTACCACAATATTTTGTAGGGCCATTTTTTTTTTTTTAATATATAAAAAATTATGGGTGTGAAATTTGTTTAAAGTAATTCTTTAAAATGTATTTTTTTTTAAATGTTGTTTAGTGCAAACTAGAGGTAGAGTTACCTTTATGAGCTACTTTGGTTTTACATTTGTAATGTTAGACCTAAGTGTATTTATATTTATTTTTTCATTCACTACTATTATAAGCATTAATAGTTTCACTTAACAATTCTGAGTAGTCACACACACACACACACACACACACACACACACACACACACACACACACACACACACACACACAGACACACACACAC
>JAUTBW010087966.1:0-10381 GCA_032361425.1 Peltospira smaragdina | reverse complement strand
TTATTATTATTATTATTATTATTATTATTATTATTATTATTATTATTATTATTATTATTATTATTATTATATTAATGTTATTTATTTTTTGTTGTTCTGTTGTTTTTTTCCCCTCAAAGATAGAGGGAGAAGTGACTTCTACCTAAATTTCAGATCTAGCATAAGCCATGATTGTGTGTGTGTGGGTGTGTGTGTGTGTGTGTGTGTGTGTGTAGGCTACACATACAAATATACATATATCTATATACATACATATATATTTATGTATTTATGTATGGTGACATGCCATCAGACATCATAATGTTTTATGGTTAAGGACTATTATAATAGTGAAAAAATAAACCTGGTGTTATCGTATGGGGGGCTACTCTTTTCGATTAACAGCAAAGCATCTTTTATGTATGCACCATTCCTAAGATAGGATAACACAAAGCATGGCTTTTGTTATACCAGTTGTGGGGCACTGCCTGAAATGAGACATAGCCCACCAGGACCACCAGGTGGGGTTGATCTGAAGCCTGACAGCACAATGAGTTAATACTCTACTTATATGCTACGACCCAATCCACAAATAAAAGATACAAAACAAATGGAAAACTCTACATAATTACCTGTTTAATTAATTTCCGTGAACTGACTGAGATGAAGTAAACATACCAGGTTTTGGAAAACAATGTTCCAAATATCAGTGATATAGCTAAAAGAAACCAAAACTCCCCGACCTAAAAAAATTATTAATAATAAATTTTTAAAATAAAATAGTAGAGTAAGAAATATTCAATACAGTATATAAAGATTAACAGTATTACAAAATTAAATTTTATCAAACAAGAATAATGATAACATTAGGTTTACTACTGTATCTAAGTGATATTTGTAGATGGATAGACATTACTGTGATTTGGAGTTAGACTATCAACTACCAGTATGCTGTGCAACTTTAAACTGCATTAAAATATTAAGACTGTGATGATTGTAATGGTAGAGATTATTAATATCACTGAGTATGTGCTGTTTCTTCATTTTCTGTATCAGATGGATGTTTGATAATACACACTGATTATTTCAAATAAACTCTGCTAAATTACCTGTCAAATATATTACTGTAATTTTTAAACAAATGATGTTACAGTATTCCATGTTTTAATGCATGATCATACACAATACATACACAAAAAAAGATCATATTTATAACCGTTTTTATCACTGCTCAAGTGTGTGTACATACATGTGTGTGCATGTGTGTATGTGTGTGTGTGTATGACTAGTAATACCTGACAAAGGGCTGGTTCAACTCTGATATCAATTCCTTTAATAAACACAAAACTATATGCCATTATGCACCCCACCAAAAAGATATTGTTTACACCAGGTAATGATGTCTGAATGATCCTGAAAAACAAGAAAACAAACGAATTAAAATAGTGTTTACAACACTAATTAAAAATAAATTATAAAAACATTTGAGCAGTACATAATATGAAATTGTTGGTTAATTTCTAATCAATTTCATAAACGGTGAAACTTTTTTGTATGCAGCATTTATTGTTTTCTTTTTTCTTTTTTCTCTTTTATGTTGAATATAACAGGAAAATACAGAATATTGTGCTCTTAACACCATTCTAAAATGGTATTTCAGTAAAAGAAAATTTATCAAATTTATCATCTATTAAAATTATTTTCTTAGTAAACATATTATTATATTAGCATCTTTATGACCAGTTTAGCTATTTATGACCAGTTCAGCTATTTATTATGAATGAAATCATAGATTAAAATGAGTGTAAGTATGTAACAGGACTTTCATCTTTTATTTAGCAAACATATATATCCAGTTTGATATACGAGATGTCACTCCAAATTAATATATAGAAATGTTTTATTTAAAGAAACACTCAACACATTTTGTCTACAGTTCTTTGTGTAAATAACCGTAATAATGCACAAAACCGTTCCACTTTATAATATTCATTAAAAAAAAAAAAAAAAATTCAGAGAAAAACATTTGTAGGATATTAAAAAAGAAAACAACAAAAAACACACACAAAACAAGTGATAAAATTCAATTTATAGCTGAGTAATTGAATAGGTGTAGTAAGAGGACTATGAACCATCACATAAAATGCCTAACAAATTACAAGTGAAATTGTGACCAAGAAAGTTATTTCTAAAGTAACTATATCAGCTTTATATTGTGTTAACTACTGTAAAATGAGTGTAGTTATTCCAATAAAAGAAAAAAGCTCACGAATCAAATGAGATAATTACAAACCAATTTTCTTTAGTAGTATGGTTAGTGTTGTTTTCTTTTTGTTAAGTTTTTAACTCACCGATGGTGTCTGTATTTGATGTTGAAGGCCAGAAAACCTATAGCCAGGCATATCCCAAGTCCAGCAAACATGTTAACAAGCAAAATCAGCCATTTTGATAACAGAACTGGAATTTGTTTTATTTTCACAGAACTTCTTGGCACTCTTCCTAAAGGAAGAAATACATAATGCAATCAGGACACAGAATAGAGCAGTTATAAGGCTATTTCCATCTTAGTTTTGGCATCATGCTATAAAAAGTTATGTGGTTACCACAACTCTCTTAAATGGCATTCTGGTGGTGTTAAGTGGCTCTTGCTGTGCATAGGAGACTGAATAGGCATGTTTTTTGTTTTTGTTTTTTTTTGTTTCTTTGTTTTTGTTTCTAATAAGTAAGCTGAACGTTAAGAAGAAAGAAAGGAAATGTTTATTTAATGATGCACTGAACACATTAGTGTAGTTATATGGTAAAGGACCATGCAGATAGTAAGGAAGAAACCCGCTGCTGCCACATATCTACTCTTTCCGATCAGCAACAAGGGGTCTTTTATATACACCATTCCATAGAGAGGATAGCATATACCATGGCTTTTAATACACCAGTCATGGAGCACTGGCTGGAACAAAAAATACTGAATGTTTAAGTGCAATCGTGTGTGCAAAAAAGTCTATGTACTGGTACTACATGAATAATTCATTTAGTCAGGCCTAGTACTAAATTTGTAGTTTACAGGTGATATCCTTACTTATTACATAAATACAAAACATTGACATGGTAACAGAAGGAACTAAAATTAGCTACTTGCAACATTCAAACAGTATTTTGTAACTGGTGTTTTGTAAAACATCAGAGGCCAGATCTGCCAGCAGATTTAGTATTGTTGATAGTACAACAAGATGAGACACTGCAAGAAAGGTGGATCCTATCTAGACTTTTGTCCTTAAACATTCACACGAATCTCCAAATCTATATTGCATGAAGATTCTGGAAAGGTTATAATAACACAAATCCACGTAATTCATGACTGACTTGTTCTTGAAAGAGGCTACTAATCAATCATCCAGAACACTTTATCATCACCCATGAAAAACCAAGTAATATGGTTTATTTATGAGATAAAATTTAATCAGTAGGTTACAGGGAAATACAAATGGAAATTGTAAAAGGTTTAACCCTATACTTTTACTTATATCTGATATCTTTAATATTCTGTGACAGCTAATTAACTTTGTAAAATAACCCTTTAAATACTTATAGAAATGCACCTCTAAATTTGGTGCAAATAAATAATATTGTTTAGATATCATTAATACCAGTAAGACTTACCATATTTCCATTTGACAGATTTAAAATTGGTCCAGTTCATTTCATTGCCAGTATTAAGTTTATTATAAACACCAATTGTCACGAATTCATTACCTGAAATAATTCATTGTTAATAATTTCAGGAAATGTTTTATAACATATTAATATTTTAGAACAAAGTTTATAATTAAAACAGTTTAAAATGTTTATATATACAGCACTAAAGTTAGGTCCACACTTTAGTACCTGAGATGGAGAAGATTTCAACCAATGGCAGCACCTGAATGTATTTACAGTACTTAATAAGCAACAACAACAAAATATCTGTTAAATAATGGCACACAGTGTTACAAAAACCAAATAATATTGTGTTTTATTGTGCTATAACTTCGAAATAAATCCATCATATTCACTGTATATAGCAGCAATCAGTTTGTCTTGACAAAATGTACACTATTAGCTATGCCTATGAGTGATAAAAAAAAAATGGATAAAGAAGGCACTTGTTTTAACAAGATACAGGTTCATTCCACTTGAACATAAACAGACATAGATGGTTAGAGTTGGTGCACTTTACTGTAGATCACCAGTATATCGGTAACTGTTACAGAACAATATGCTGGGATCTGAATAAGCGAGATCCTAACAATATTTGGGAATAATACTGTTTATACATAATATTCAGTACATGGTTAAGTTGAATACATATCTATGAAACAGCTTCTAAATAACATCCTGCCTTATGTTTTTACCATCAAATTGTTGAATCCTCAATGTCCTTGTAACGGCACCAGCTTTGTCAAAAAACACCTGACCTGATATTGAAGTGAAATTAACTTTTGCTGTGTTTTTCTTGATTAATTCTTTAATATAGCTTTTGGTGTAGGAGATATCTTCAAGTCTCTGTCCTAAGTGACAAAAAAGATTACAGGTTCAATCATATAATTAAATATATGAACAAGGAAATGTAAGGAAATAATATAGGCCTAATTAACAAATAAACAAAAATAAAGAAGAATTAGGTCTGAAATCTACACACATGTGATAGTATATTTTTGTTTACTGATTTTTAAACATGTACACAAAAGTAATTTACTGTCAGATTCTGTTACTTTTATTAACAAAATAAATAACAATTGTGCATTAGGAATTGTAATTACTGTTCATATCATTCACAAAGACCAGATAATAACGACACTTGATGGACAAAATGCTGAAATATAATAATTTTAATTAAAACTATTTTCTTTGACATGACCCTGTTGAAATAAATGTCATCATTTAATCAGTAGGTTACATTACTCTGTTCTGATTACTGGTATAGCAATTAGATTATGTATGGCAGTAGTATTCAAATATATCTTGTACAATCCAAATTCAGACCATAATTATATACTAGTAGGGCCTATCTTGTTGCTGGAAAGATTATAATGACAGATAATACGAAGCAGACTCTTAACACCATGCCTTGGCTTGTTAATTTGTTATAGACAGAATTATCCCCTGTGGTGAGCTTGGCTGTTGTTGTTTTTGTGGGGGTTGGGACTGATTTATTCTTTTAGTACCTGAGATGGAGAAGATTACAACCAAAGGCAGTATATTTTTATGTATTTCTTACAGTACTTAATAAGCTACAACAAAAAAACTATCTGTTAAATAATGGACAATGTTGACACTCCAATATTACATGTAATGTTATTAAAACTATTAACATGAATGGACACAGTTTAAAAATAAAAGCAAGTGAAAACAGTGTAAAGATTGTGATAATTGCAGAAGTGCACTCTTTGAACATGTGTACCTGTTTTTTGTAGGTCAGCAACAGTAGCATTGAGTGCCCGAGCAATAACCCACACTGCATCGTAGCCAGTCAGCAGCAGTTTGTGACCAGCAAGTTGTTTTTGTTCAGTCTTTATCTTGTAATCCGTCATGAACTCTTCTAGTGTGATTCCATTGTCATCTGGCTCAGAACCAGAAGCATTAAAGAAAACATTAATAACAAAATAGTTACCGACAACTGATAGTATTTCATTGTCAGTACAGTCAGTGTCATTGCCAATCCACCAATTTTCTTTGAAGAACCCTGGAATCACCCAAACAATATTTGGTCCGCTGAACCTGATTTTAAATGCCTTTGACACAAAAAAGAAAAAAAGAAAACTGAAAATAATACACATTTAAAAAAACAGTTATGAATGGTAGTCAAGTAATCTCAAAACAAACTTTTTTTATTATGTCTAACATTAAGGAACAAAAATACAACTACAAATGTCCTCTTTTCAACTATGTTTTGTTGCCATCTCTGCCATGCATCGTTGAAATAGGAAAAAAAAAGAGAAGTGAAATCAAAATATTTCAATGGAAACATTTTTGTGTTAATGATTAATAACAAAACTACATGAAAGAAAACATAACAGGTTCAAAGTTTTACAGCCTTTATTTATTCAACATTTACCAAATTTACTATTACAGTGTCTTTTTATTTACACTTATATTTCTAATGGAATAATGTTTGTCATTGTTTGAAAACATTTACTGAAAGGTTGTGGATTACTTATCTCATGTTAGATTACATAATTAATGAAGGTTACAACAGTGAGAAAAAAAAACATGTGTCAAAGGAAAACTGGTATCAGATATATATCCCTACAGTAATGGCTACCTAGCCTTGTTTTAAAACAAAGCCACCAGTAAAAAAAAAATATTTCAAGAGAGCATGATGTATTTAGAGTATTTAGAGCAATGATGTCATTTTCCAAAACCAATATTTTTATAAAATGTAATGACTACTTTGGTACAGGAAAGTGAAATAATGCAAATTTGTTTAACGTTACAAATAAGAATGAGAACATTATATTATTCCTACATATGAATGTAATGCATTTGTTAGGGTAAAAGTCATATCTTATAAATAGTTTGGTGAATTTAGTCCATTATCTATCATACTGACCTCACAGAATAATTTTCTAGCTTTGTCTTCATAGAAGGCACTGATAATAATTCTTGCATCATCTTCCTAGAAGGCATAAATACATATTTCAAATTTAAGGCTGCACAGTGATCATTAGTTATTCACAAAACAAATTCTATATGCAACTAATCTTCATTTAATTTTTTATTTTATTATATAGTGTGATGGTAAAACCATTAATATGTAAGCCATTTTGATAGGCCATTTCAGTATATATTTTGGCTATACATCGGGGGCCTTATCCACAAAATAATATAAGTTAACGATGGGACATAAACATGACTGTGCTTGATCACTGGCTGGGGGTAGCTTCTGACATCATGGACCAATGGTAACTTGTTAATATGTAGATTTACATTTAAGTTCACAGCATAAACTTACAGTATTTTGTGAATAAGTCCCCAGGACTGTCTAACCTGAGGTAAAAATCACACTTCTCAATAACTTTAGTTTATTCAACACATGTATAAGAATTTTAAATCTTAAAAACAAGATCACAAATAAAGTCCAGTGAGTTACTTGAGCAGGATCAATTCAGAAATAGCAAGCAGCAAACTGCTTTATCTTGAACTCTCATTTTCTATCTGACCATGTGGAAGCACTGTCACTTCAAACCCAATACAGGGAATAATACTGGTAGATTGACCAAAACGTGTTATTGTCTTACCTTCAACCGGTACACAACCATCCTGGGGCTCTCGCTGAAGTGATGCTTATTACTGACAGTAATGCCTTGCGTAATCATAAAATGCTCCATATGTTCCATCAACTGATAGAATATAATATCAAATGTAAAACTGTGATGCAGACAGTGGGAGAATTTTTTTTTTTTTTTTTATTTTTTTTTAATTATTTTATTAAGCCTTGTATTTAATAATTTTAATTATACATATAAGTATATTTCTCTTTGTCTGTCTGTCTCTCTCTGTATTACTATTACCACTACTATCTCTTATCACCACACAACTACTACTTCTGCTTATTTAAGTATTACATGTACTACTATTACTACTACTACTACTACTACTACTACTACTACTACTAATAATAATAATAATAATTTCTAATTATAATTATTACTAATATTACTACCTCTACTTCTATGACAATTACTGCTGTTGCTACAATTATTACTTATACTGTTACTATTACTATAATAGCTGTTTTTATTACTATACTACTGCTAAGTATTAAATGCGCTACTATTATCACTACCACTATATTACCACCTTTACTTTTATGACTATTACTGCTGCTACTATTACTTATACTATTACTTTTTAGTTGTAGTATTACTACACATTTAGTTACTACTAATCAACAGTATTTGACTACTACTAATTCTATAATATTCAAGCACTGTATTTAACTTTTACTTTATTTAACACGTTATAAAAACCATGGTCTCTCTCATAGGGGTTGATCATGGACTGACAGCACATAAGTGGACCCTTAAAGATTTGCTTTCCTAATATAACTACATATCCAAGTAACACTTTACAGTTATAAACATCTGCTGTGATTGGTAAACCATTGTGACCCTCGTCCAATTAAAATGCTGCAGCAGTGAAACGAGAGGTTTGCTTGACTCGGTCTCGGAATCCATGAGTTTGAACAGTGTGGGATACTCGTCTGTATTTGAGAGAGCAGGAGATATCGATGTGTAGCTAATCTGAAATCACAATTTCTATTTTTAGTTAATGCAAAGAAGTTATTTTTATCATTAAATAATACACATAATTATTTTCAAGATAATTAATTTAATTTAATTCATTAAAAAAAAATTTAATTATTTAATTTATACCTATGTTCTGTTCCAGCCAGCGCCCCATGACTGGTATATCAAAGGCTGTGGTATGTGCTATCAAGAATAATATATTTGTATATCGGTGGTGTCCAATCGTTTGTTATACCCACCAAAACTAATACCGCGAGGATATTATTATTGTTATTGTTGTTGTTTGTAATGAAAATCGTGGTCGATACCTTCTTTTAGCCTACTTAATAGGCTTATAATTATATTATTTAATGTTTCATTTAAATACTTGTTAATATTTAATAATAAATAGTTAAATAAAACACGAAAACAAAACAGACAATAACAACAGGTCTAAACAAACCAGTGATACATTGAAACATTTCCTTCCTTTTCCTTATTCATTTATTCATTCATTCACAACTATTTATTAATTTAATTTAATTTAATTTAATTTAATTTAATTTAATTTAATTTATTTATTTATGTAGTATTTACCAGACTTTAAATACTGGCAGCTCACTTGAAAAATGTTCAAGTACTGTTACCTGGACCAAATTCCACAAATGAGTTACACCTGCAACATGTTCAGTGACCATTGAGCAACCAGCTCCAAGCACCATGACTATCTTTGGACCATGACACAGTGCATCTCCAAGCCGCTTCATCCCCAGCCCTGGATTACACTGAAAGAACATGATGGGAAACACAAGATTCTAAAGTTTAATATTTTATTTTAAAAA
This sequence comes from Peltospira smaragdina, assembly GCA_032361425.1. Lineage (NCBI taxonomy): Eukaryota > Metazoa > Mollusca > Gastropoda > Neomphalida > Peltospiridae > Peltospira > Peltospira smaragdina. Next base: position 1,296 of record JAUTBW010087966.1, on the reverse strand, counting down.
ATTCTACATTTTCATTAGTGACTGGTCCTGTGAATTAAAATTCTATTAGTACTGTTAATTGTATGTTAAGTGAACAACATAAAAATTGTAAAGCTAATTACATTACGGTACTTGGTAATGAGCAAACAGTGTATACCTTTGTGTCACTCCATATCATTTTGAGCACATATTCACGAAGAATATGTGGATCTCTGTTAACATATTCCATAGCTATCTCAACAGCCGATTTAACTGCATGTCCACCATTCCAGCCACCTTCCATAGGAAACAATCCAAGTATGTGGAGGTCCCTTGTAGAGTTTGCTAAAGTTTTTCCATGAACAAATAATATGAGGATCAAGCAACATCGAACATACATCTTTGTCAGAACATGTTTCTAAATAAGTGGACTGGACAGGGCAGATTCATGTATGGTAGTAGCATTCAAATATTTCTTGTACAATCCAAATTCAGTCATGTTTTCTGTGAATAAAAAAAGTAGGCTTTTTATTGTTGTTTTTATCTCTCTTTATTTTGGTATAATATAATGATGATGATAACAAACAGACAAATGCGAATTGTTTTCAAAACGCTGACAGGGAAGATGCATTTTTCGTGAGTAATTCTAATGTACATTTCCACGTAGCAAAAATTTATTGTTTTCCTTAATGCATTTTTTTGCCATTAATAAATGCATCAATATCTCCAAAAGTTAACTTTGAATTGAATCATTAATTTCTCGCACACACTTACTTTGACTGCTAATAGTTTTGAAATAATACATCACTGAGGTAACGCCCTCATTGTTTCATTTATGTGGAAGACGACATCGGTTGCCTCTTAACGTGAAATATTGTAAAGTTATATTTCACATGAAGGAAAAGTTAACAGCATAACATATTTTAATTCTTTATTAAAGGTTAGAAACGCAACTAAACTCAAGTTCAAAAATTAGGTTACCCGTTTAACACAAATAAATAAATACTGTGAACACTGGAAATTTAATAATAGTCATTTTAAAATGAAATGTAATCTTTGCATAAAAATTTTATTAAAAATTGAGTGTATTTATATTTTCGAAGATAAATTAAACAATACTGCAAACTGAATTTTTTTTTTTTTTAATGATACTAATATTTTCAGAAACTTGATACAGTTCACTAATAGTATCACCTGTTATTGTTCCTAAATATCCACTATTACGCATGCTAATGACGTCTAAACATTGCCCTCCAAATCATATAGGGTCATTCCGTGTCAAATCACCCAATATTTTTAAAATTTGTAACCCGACCGATTCCGATTTTGATAAAAATT
>JAUTBW010087855.1:0-10381 GCA_032361425.1 Peltospira smaragdina | reverse complement strand
ATAATAATAATAATAATAATAATAATAATAATAATAATAATAATAATAATAATAATAATAATAATAATAATTGTTTTGTTTGTTACTTCATTAAGACCCAATGAAAATCACTGATTGTTTATGGAGATTTAAAAATTATTTAAAATTAAAGACCCTGAAGAAACGCATAATGGTAAATTTTATCCTACCTGCAACATTTTCAAGACCAGGAACAATATTAATTATAAATTAAAAGTATATTAAAATATATAGTAGGTAAAAAAACAAACTTACAAGCTAACTACTAGGAACTAACTAACTAACTTACTTAACTTACTTCAGAATGATAACATGCTTACAGAATCCTAATCTGAGTTGAATTTTAAACAGCATTATGCTTTCAGTTATTTTAGTTATATGTTGTAGTGTTATAGTTTTTTGCAAAAAAAACAAATGTGTGGATATATCTGTTTTTGCCACAAAATGCAATACCATATTGCTTTTATTAATAAAGTTTATAAATTTAGATATGTAGGATTCAGTGGTTAATTACATTATTTATTTCCTTTCAGATAACTTTTGTATGTTAAGCACAGCAGAAAATATTACCATCATTCTTGGTACAATTATTCTTCTTCTTAATATTATTATTACCATCATTATTGTTATTATTATCACTATTATTATTATTATTATTATCATCATTATTACTATTATTATTATTATTATTATTTCATTAACTCTTTATAATCACCTATATCCTCAGTCTCATAATCCAGTCCAGTTATAAATTGTGATGGAACAGTGAGTTCTGAAATCAGAAACAGAAAACATTGCAATTTGAAAGCTTTACCACAAACACACACACACAATATATGTGTGTGTGTGTGTGTGTGTGTGTGTGTGTGTCCGTCTGTCCTTCCACCACAAAACCAGTCACATGGGTCAAATTTTGGAAACTAGTTTTATAGGTTTATCTGAAAGGGAATTGAATATGGTCATGGGACAAAAACTAAGGGAGTTAATTTGAAGTCGGCAAATTTAACTTCTCAGAAAAATGTTCAAAACGCACAAACATCAATCAGAATTGTCCACATAAAGTCCTTAGCAACAAATATTTCTTTAAATACCACAAAAACTAAATTTGGTGTGTATATTCGTTATTAGTGTACCTTTATGTACACAAAATATCACAATATTACCAAGCCAAAAATAAATAAATATATATATATACATAATAATAAAAAATTATTATTATTTTCTTTTTTAAATAAAGAAAACATTAAAAAAAATACAGATCCAGAGTTTCTAAAAATGTTTTATTTATATTCAGTCCCAATTTGAGTTTCATATAAATGCACATCACATATTATTGGTATTAGGACAGCATAAAGAAAATATTTAATACTTACAACCAGAATAGAGCACATACCAATTTTTTTTTTTCATTATTCCATTATAAGCTAACTAGTATATCAAGTTAGTATTTATAAACAATTCTAGAGTGTTATTTGATTAAAGACAAATGATTACTTTGATCTACCAAAACACAAAACACCCTTTACTTTGATAGAGACAGGGAAACATATTTACGTGTCTATATCCACTCAAGGTTCAGACACACCTGCGTGCGGGCATAACCTCTGGCATAGCCAGTGATTGTGTCCGAGGCAGGAGGAGTAAATTGGGCAATTTTGAATTTTATAGCCAAACGGGTACATGGGACTTTATTATTTTTGAAGCGTCGACTGAAAATATAAATATGTTATTATTAATTAATTTTTATCACTCAATTATTTTGATATGCTAACACATCCTTTAAATACATCCAGTAAACTATCTAAAGCTAACTAGAATTAGCTTGTTGTTACAAAACTTGATTAATCTGCTGGTTTCAGTGAATTAGACAAAGCTACCTGTAACCAGTTAATTACCAACTCAGGTTGATTAAAAGCTAAAGGATCCTTTGATTTAGCAAGTGATCTTTAATGAAGTTGAAAGGAACAGTATATAAGGTCAAGTATTGAATACAAAAATATTATATTCTGTAAGATGGAGTTCATTGAGTCAGAACACGGTCATCAAAAACTTGCCTTTGAAAACTATGTCAGACAGAAGGAACTCAGTGGTGGAGTGATTTATTACGAGTGTGAAGGAAGAAGGCACCATGGCTGTAAAGCTAAAGTGAAAGTTCTTGCTGTAGAAATTGTAGGTAAAATCAACGAACACAATCATGCAGCAGATGTTGCTCGTAAAGAATGAATGAATGAATGTTTAATGACACCCCAGCACAAAAAACTCATCGGCTATTGGGTGTCAGAAAAAAGGTTAAATATAAATGTATTGTATGTAGCTTGTAAAGAGGTTATCAATATCAGATCAGCTATGAAAAGACGAGATGAAACAACAGAAGAAACACCACAGGCTATCATTATACAAGCAGTCACAGGTGCCTCAGAAGGTAACTTTTAAAAATATTTAATTTGAATCAAATATTTAAGTAATATGATATTTGCAGTAACAGTTTGCAAGAAGATTACTAAACAGCCAGTTGAAAATAAATACATTTGTATAAATGTTTGATATTACAATATTATTATTATTATTATATTTTTGTGAGAAATTAACACAAATAATTTTTTTAATAGTTTTACAACTTATCAGCTATTATTATTATTATTATTATTATTATTATTATTATTATTATTATTATTATTATTATTATTAATTTTATTAAATTGTTATTTTATTTATATTTTAAAATGATTGTATTGTTTGTGAGGTAGGCCTACAACCGAGAACAATACTGATTATAATTTGTAATTTATTATTTTTTTAAATGATGCACTAAACATATTTTATGGTTTTGGATAAATTATTGGAAATTTTGGGGAAAATTTTAATAGCAGATATGTATAGCTTTATAATTTAATCCTGAAAATGTTTCAATATGTTCTGAGATATGAGGTAATAAATTTTATTTATTTATTTATTTATTCATTCATTCATTTATTTATCCATCCATTAATTTTTGTTGTTGTTGTTCTTTTTTTTCTTCTTCTATTATTATTGTTGTTGTTGTTATTATTACAAACTAAATATAAACTAAATAATAAAATGTATGTAATTGATGCGAACAAAATTTTACCCACTCGTTGATGTATAAATTACCATAGAAAACTCATGAAATAGCCACTACATAATTATTATTTTGTTGATGTAGGTGCTGCAGTACAGTTGCCAGCAGTACACAACATCAGGCAAGCTGTTTGCAGGAACAGACATGAGGTCAGCAATCCACTGCCCATCCCACCAACACATGAGCCGACATTGTTCTACCGATTGAGTATCAGCAAACACTAGCAGGTCAGCCGTTTCTGAGATATGATAGTGGAACAGGAGATGACAGTGGAACAGGAGATGACAATCGTTTATTAATTTTTGCAATTGAATGTAACATGACACTGCTGGAATCATCACCAAACTGGTTTTTCCAACTGTTCACCATTCATGCCCACAGGGAAAATTGTGTTTTTCCTTGTGTCTATGCACTACTACCTAACAAAACAGAAGCAACCTACAGTCAGCTGCTGAATAAGCTAATGGAAGTGAAGGACACATTAAATCCTTAAAGTCATGATAGATTTTGAAATGGCTTCCAAATATGCATTTGAACGTCTTTCCCAATTGTACAGTGACTGGTTGCTTCTTCCATTTGAGCCAGTGCACCTGGCGCCAAGTTCAACTCAGTGGTCTGGCAGTGCACTATAAAACTGATGAAACCTTTGCATTACTAATCTGTCAGATAGCTACAATTGCTTTCACTCCAGCAGATGATGTCACAGCTGCTTTTGAAGCACTGTCAGAAGCAAATGATGATGACTCTGTTCTGCCTATTCTGGAGTACTTTGAGGACACCTTCATTGGTTGGCAGAGCTGGTCGTTGACGTGATCCATGTTACAGTGTCACCATGTGGAACATGCACCAGCGAGTAGAAGATAACTTGCCATGGACAAACAACTTTGTTGAAGGGTGGCATCGGAGCGTACCATCCAAATTTCTGGAAATTCATAAACATATTAAAGAGAGAACAAGCGCTGAATGAACTGGAGATAAACCAAATAATTGAAGAAGCACCTCAAACACCATGCAGAAAATACCAAGAAGCTTCAATGCGGTTGATCAGACTGGTCTTGAACCTATACTGCTCTGCATTTTTTTACATTATGTGCTCTATGTTTTGAAGTTTTATATACTTTTCCTTTATACATGAATAAATGCTTATTTTCATTTCTTGTGCTCTATTATGTTTTAAAATATTAAAGAATTCCCCACTAGACATGCATATATTTACCTTTTCATTTGGTATGTGTTCTGTTATGTTTTGAAGTATTAAATAATGTTCCTTTAAACATGCATAAATGTTTTCTTTTGTTTGGTGTGTGCTCTATTTTGTTTTGTAGTATTAAATAATGTTCCTTTATACATGCATAAATTTTGCTTTTTATTTTGTATGTGCTCTGTTGAAGTATTAAAGAATGTTCCTTTATACCTGCATAAAGTTTGCCTTTTATTTAGTATGTGCTATTCTGTTTTGAAGTATTAAAGATTTTTTACCATACACCTAATATGTTGGTGTGGTTTTTTTGTGTTTTTGTGTGTGTGTGTGTGTGTGTGTGTGGTTGTTGGTGAGGTGTTTTTTTAAGTTTGTTTGTTGTTGTTGTTGTTGTTTGTTGTTGTTGTTGTTTGTTGTTGTTGTTGTTTGTTGTTGTTGTTGTTTTGTTTATTATTATTATTATTATTATTATTATTATTATTATTATTATTATTTTATTTTATTTTTTTCTTCTTTAATGTGGTCTATTATTTTTGAAGTACATGAATATATGTTTTTATTCTTAAAATTCATTACTTGAAAAAGAAAAAAGAAATATGGGGGACAGTTGTCCAGAGGGCAATTGTCCTAGGGGGCAGTTGTCCGGGGAGCAGTTGTCCTGGAATCCATATTATTATATCCAGTCTACAGTGGGCTGTGAATAAGATCACTCTGTCCATCACAGTTCAAGTTTGTGTGCACCCCACACCCACATAGATGACTGTGACTAAGTGTCACTTAGTTCTTTGTCAGAATTGGCAGGAAGCAACTCATCTAATGCCTTTGTATGGATCATCAACAAATTCCCTGATTGAATTAAAGAGATACTGCTGTCTCTGGAGGGGCAGGTCTGGATGTTTGATCCATGTGGGCTCGCCATCTGGGAATATTGTATCGGCCACCAGAACCAGAATGTGAACTTCTCCTTCAGTGTACTTCTTTGCAAACACAATCCGTGGATGATCAGCATCAAACCTGAAAAAGATGCAGTGATTATTTTAATATTTTACCTATCAGGACACTGGCACGGAAATGCAGATAAATGAATGATTAGTGTAAATTATTTTATATCCTTATTTTCCTTAACCATATGTATGACACCAGTATAAATGTAAATAAAATGTGTTTGATGTGTCATTAAATAAAATACTTCTCTTTTCTTAGTATCTTTAGAAGTTACTTTTCACTCCGTGAAATTATAGTAGGAAATTTGTCTCACCAGGTGTCCTCAAATACAAGTTTGATATTATTTTGAATTGATGTCTTGATATAGACCTACATACCTGAAATGTTTAGATTACGATATATTTACAAGGAATCTGCAGTAATACTGTTATATATATAAATCTTTGCTCCGAAAATCAAAGTTAGAAAGAAAAAAAAAAACCCCAGATAAGAATAAACTTTTGAAAGAATCACTGGAACACTGAACTCATAATTATGGCATTTTTATACTATAATTTACAATTTCATACTGCAAAAAGTACCATAATAAGCATCAGTTGTTGTCGACAGGTCAAAAGTAAAAAACATGGCTGTCGCCTGTTATTTTTAAAAAATCATGTTACAGATGACTGGTATTTAAAAAAAAAAATGTTTAATTAAATATACCTGACAAAGGGACAACTATGCAAAATACCAATCTGACCAGGAATGGATTTTGTTCTATTAAAAAAAACATAAAAGAGTTAGATGTGAAATAGTTTTTTCAGTTATTTCATTAATACTATAACCCAAGTAAAATATTATTCTGTTACATTAAATCTGCACACCGCAGAAGGATTTTCCTGTTAATATTACAGACTATGATTTATTGAGTAGTATTACAGGATACAATAATTTAGCAGACAATAAACGGGTGTAATTAATTTGTAATTGTTTATCAATAAATAATAAATGTAAATAAGTAAAATAATAATAATAATAATAATAATAATAATAATAATAATAATAATAATAATAATAATAATAATGCATTTACCACTAACAGTCCGTGGGCTGAAGAGGTCCACCTTGCGTTCCAAAATAAATGAATACTAACACTTAAGATGTGTTCTAAGATATGTCTCCCACAGTTTTCAAGCTGTTAATACAAAAATAACTGAATATTGTGAAAGTTATAATCAAATAAATATTCATATGTGAGATTTTAAACTTAAGCATTGTCTGAAGTATGTAACCTTTGACCTCTGGTGACCTACCTATTGACCTCAATTGATTATTTCACTACTGGGTGGGTACCTCTCATCAACATCAATATAGGGAATGTCAACTTGCTAGTAAACTATAAAATAGAACAGTGGTATGTTTTTTTTTTCCCTTAGTTAAAAGTACATTATTTTATTTTAATGTTAACATTACGACCTTTTCCAATTGTTACGTAAACATTACATTCCAAAATAAAAGAACACTAACACTTTAAATGTGTTCTAAGATATATTGTCTATATTTTGCAAGTTGTTAACACAAAAATAATTGAATATTTCAAAAGTTATAAAGAAATAAATGCTTATAGGTGGTGGTGGGGGGGTGCAAGGTGGGCCCCTTCAGCCCACAGACTAAAATAATTATTGGGATTGTTTTTGGAGAGGGTTTCTGGATGGAAATCTTACTAAAGATCAATCAATGAATGAATGAATATTTAACAACACCCTAGCATAATACTAAAGATAGAAACATTGTTACATAGATGAAGATGATCAGAAATAAACATGATAGGCAGCCAAGTTGGATAGTTATATGCTGTATTAGTGTTAGAGTATGAATAAATAATTTACTAACTTGAATTTGGCAGCATTATCCCATTCAGCTTGATAAAAATCATCAGCTGTGCACATCACATACTTCACAATCATACTGCTTTTCATGGCAGAATCCTCAAAACTATCATCATCGTCCGAGGATTTCCCTATTATTCACATTTAAATTCAACTTCACTAATTCAACATCCATGCTTGTAAAACTACTGAAAGGAAGTGTGCTGAAATGCACACTGAGCATGCACAGAATTCATGTAGCCAATCATACACTGGCTTTCAAGTCACCTGCTTGGTACCAAAGAAGTTTGTTTATGCCATGGTTGGTTAGTCTCAAACATTCTGATTGGTAAATAAAGGATAATTATGGTGTCATGTGTTTTTTATTAGATAGAGGGAATTGCTAGCCTCATTTTGGCACCAAACATGATGGGGATAACCCAACAACGGCACAATGCCAGCGCAAAGTTTACCCAGCATTTTTGCGTTGTTTTAAACTAATTCCCCAAGGATTTGGATACAAGATCTCACAAAAGTGATGTTTTTATACATTTAGGGCTGGATTATCATAATAAAATAATTTAAGTTATAATAATATTATGGGCCATTTCACAGCAAATGGTACAAAATATTAGGGTTTTTTCTAAGGTAACACATGTATAGCAGTCATTTAAAATTAGTCCATAGTGCTGTGGTCCACAGTAGACAACTGATCTCAAATAATATGTCTGGTTTTGTAGAAACTGAAGCAACAAAAAAATTGTAACTTATGTGATGTCACTTAAGTTTCTTATACTTAAAAGTACAACAATCTGAGTAAATTATCAATAATAATTCAATGTTTTTGTAACCAATTAAGTTTATATTATTAATTTTCAATGTAAAACTCATCTGGGAGAAAATGCTATACAGCAGTGGTTTCTGTCTAAGTGTATCATAACAATGAATGTATGTATATATTCAGAGCAGTGAACGAAGTGGTGAGGATATAAGAGACACCACGTGATTTAGATCCAGTACTTATTATCAATTACAGAGCATCTATAATTACGCCTTATTGGTAATTTGCTAAGATGGTTGAACTTTCAAGTAAATGAAACTTACTTAATGTCACATAACTTACAAATAGGTTGTTTCAATTTCTACAAAACCAGACATATTATTTGATCATTTATCTACTGTGGACCTCAGCACAATGGACTAATTAAATCATTTTTATAATGACTTCAATAAATATGTTACCTTAAAAACAAAACAAATATTTTGTACTATTTGTGTAACGTAAGTTACAATTGACACTGGGCTGAAAGATATACAAGTTTTATTCATTGAGGCACCTTTAGCCAATCTATCTGTGATTCCAGAAAAAAGTAAATACATGTGATTTTTGGTGTGTGGGTAAAATACACCTCTCTTTCTATATATACATGTTTAAGAATAGTAGAAAGTTGTACACTGAATGTTAAATTTTCATAAAAGTTTGATATTTTCACTTTCTAAAAATACCAGTATTATGAACATGATGATACTTTTATTTAGTTTTAATGTTCTAACAGTCAAACCAGTTTGTTTCAGACATTTAGTAACTTAATGCAAAGAGCAGTGAATAATAACCCCAAACAAACATATATAATTATATTTTATATCACTGGGAGACACAACAGAATGATTTTTCACAGTGACACCGAGTAAAATTAATGGTCATACAACTTTTTGGAAGCAAAGCATTGATTCGCTTTTATGCTTCAAGTTCCAGCACAAACATTTCACATTTCTTTTAACACTTCACAGCAATTTTACATTTTATAGATGTCATTCAAAAATCTATCTTTTCTTATGTAACTTATGTGATGCAACTTCAAACCAGCCTACAGCAAACAAAAATATTCTCACCCCAAAATGTAACATGAAAATTAACTTTATCTATTAAAGTTTCACCACAACAACAAAAGTAATCAACCACACTATTTTTATCGATACGGGACAGGTTTGAAATACCATTTCTGCTTCCAAACTAACTTACGTGACATGAAATGGCCATAATAATAATAATAATAATAATAATAATAATAATAATAATAGTTTTTTATTTAACAGAAACATGTTATTTAAAAAAATTACTAAAGGCTCACTAACAGGAATGGATCTTAGATCAGTCATGTGTTAATGGATCTTATATCGACCACATGCTGTACCACTAGGCTGGCAAGACACACACCCCAGAACGTATATGAAACACAAATGTTTAAGATGGTGTACTAACCAGCCTCAGTGGCATAGTGGTCTAAGCTGTCAGTCTGAAAAATAAGGCTAGTAGGTGCTGGGTTCGTATCCCAGTACTGGCTTCCACACAGCAAATTTGATAGGTGTAAGGCCACTACACCCTACTCTCTTCCACTAACCTCTAATACGGGTTGCTACTAACTACTAATGACCTGTCATGGGCAGACAAATCAGGCTCCTGAGATGTGTGGCAAGGACAGGCGTGTTTGAAACTATAGTATATGAACACGTAAATGAACATCGTCCCCCCCCCCATGCCAGTTTAGCATTATAAATGTATTGTGATTGATCAACAATAGCTAAAACTTCGAATACAAAGTATTGCGATGTCAGCTTCCAGAACTATATTAGTAAAATCGTAATATCATTGTTTTAGAGTTCAATTCTGTGTTGTTTTAAGTCACAATGATATCTGCAGAGTAAATTGAGAACTCAGACCATGTATTGTTTCAGCTTAATAGAAAGCCAACGTTCAGTGCACACAAAATACACACCATTTACTCTATACACTATAGCCAATCTACAGTACTTTTTGTTGTTTCCTTCATGTCTTTGTTCTTATTCTTATTTTTAGTAATCATATTACTGTGAAAATACAGTGTTTCCCCCAGGATCTGATTTCAGAGGGCTGGCAAAATTTTGTACCGTGATGTGAAAAATCTGTGGGGGGTTCGAGCACTTGCTCCCCCGTGAATTTGTTTTCAGTATTAATTTGCTTTAGAGTTCATATGGGTTCTATATACACATATTGTGGAACATACAAATGTAAATAATTTGATCACATCAAATATAAATTTATTTTATCAAACACTATGTATCTATATTATGTTATCAACAGTGAGCTATTTAAATATAAATTAAATGTTGTAAAAGGTACAGGTAAAACACTCATTTATTGTTATGTTTACTGTATAATTATTATTATTATTATTATTATTATTATTATTATTATTATTATTATTATTATTATTATTATTATTATTATTA
>JAUTBW010087744.1:0-10381 GCA_032361425.1 Peltospira smaragdina | reverse complement strand
TTATTATTATTATTATTATTATTATTATTATTGTTGTTGTTGTTGTTGTTGTTGTTGTTGTTGTTGTTGTTTTGTTTTGTTTTTGTTAATTTCTTTAAGTTGTACAACTGATCAGCATTATACACAATAAAATACAATATATACTGGTTGATGTACAGGATAATGGTGTAGAGTGATTTTAGTACGCCGACTTATATGATTTTGCTTAGACAAGTCATTTATATACATTAAATGGATTGAAACAAACATAATTATACATAAATTTAAGTGAAATTAGCTATGAAATAATTAGTAATAACTAAATAATATTTATTAACAGCTGATTTGCTATATTTAAGTATCTTCCGAGATTATTAAGTTCCTTGTTGTTCTCCGATATTAATAATGGTAGGATAAAGTGATACCCATTTTCTATTTCAGTTTGATTAAAAGTATCAATTTTTTTTACCTCATCTTTGAATATTTTATATCTGCCAAATTCTATATTTAGTCTATCAGCACAAACTCAAAGTTTTGTTATTTCTTTTAAATATCAAATGTATTTGGTTTCCTAAGATAATTTTGTAATGTGAACTAGTATAACAAATGTTTATAGATATTTCCCTTTGGAGTTGCTATGATTGTACTATAAGATTGTTGCTTGTATATATAGAATGTTTTTTCTTTAATTGCATTGTAAACATTATTATCAATATTTGCAAAGGGAACTGCAGGTTTTTTAATAAATAAAATCATTACAAGTTCCTTTTCGAATCCCAAATAACCTTTTAACAAAACTGTGTGTAATGTTTATCAATATCCTGACCAGGATGAAAACCCCATACTTCAGGCCCATAACTCAGAATACTATTAACATAAGTGTCACAAACATAAGTGTTTCAGTATTAATTTTTTTTTATCACGACATACTTTTAGGACAAAAAATAAAGTTTTTTAACCTTGTTCTGCTACTGTCTTTTGTGTATGACAAAAGTTCCTATTATAAGAAATAAGATGCCTAGATACCTAAATTCATTAATAACCTCTAATAGACAATTATTATAAAACCATTTCATCTCACACTTTGCCTCAATTCCTAAAAACAAATATTTTAATTTTATTTATATTTACAATCTGTCAGATAAATCCCATTCTAGGGTATAATGAAATAAAATTACAATATCTTTTATGTAAATAAATAATTTTAAATATGCATTATAGTCATGCATATTTTCCATTGTATATAAAAAAATTAGAAACATTCTCTACAATAAACAGAAATTTGTTAGATGTGGTATTTTTATGGTTTTTGAGGCAATTCAAGGCTATACCACCCCATACGAAAATACTGGAACACGGGTCAATGAACGCTCATCAAGGTTAAAGGAAAGTTATTTATTTTGTTCAGTGTAGGTATTTGTCTATATCTAAATTATTATACACCTTTTCGAAAACAAAATTTATATTGTAAAAGATAACCCATCTATTAAAATGTATGCCAAATTATAAACAAAATGTTTAAGTATTAACAATTTTATTTAGCTGTTAACAAATGTTGGTTGGCAAAGGAATATTTGAATTTATTGCTTTGAGCTATTAATCACAATTAAAATATTTTAAAAAATGAAACTGTTTCTAATAAATATACTGCATGGTTTGCCATATGGTTTGACTTATATGGTGATTGTTGCTTCTGACATGTCCCATTTATGTGACATGTTAGAAGCAACATCCACCATATAAGTCAAAATGGAACATTATTTGTCAGAACAGTCGCAACAAATTGATGTAGAACATTTTAAAATGTATTATCATTATGATCACAAGCAAATACCAAAATATTTTGAATTGAATTCTAAGTGTACACCAGGTGGAATTCCAAGCGTTCACCAACTGAGAAATGGCGACTCTCTTTGAAAGTCTTTATCTTAATACTTATCATATATATCTGAAATTTCACAGTGGTAGTATGATTATGGCAAACCATACAGTACATTTATTAGAGAAAGTTTTATTTAAATAAATTAAAACATTCCATCACCAACCAACATTCGTTAACAGCTAAATAAAATCCATACTACTTAAACATTTTGCTTATAATTTAGCATACATCTAAATAGATGGGTTATCTTATACAGCATAAATAATTTTTTCGAAAAAGTTTTTAATAGGTAATCTAGATATAGATGAAAATCTACACTCAACAAAATAAACAATTTTATTGATGTGACAGAAGAAAATTTGGTTATATTTGAATTCAAAGGCCAAAGGTTAGTCAAAAACAAGTGTCAGATCTAACTCAACGAAAATTGTGTTCCTCAGTGTAATAATAAAATATTTATTTATTTATTTATTTATTTATTTATTTATTTATTTATTTATTTATATTTTTCATACTTTAAACATGAAGATAATTACATGCAGACTAGATTTTAATAAAAGTGCTTTTTAACAAGAAACTGGTACAAAATACTTATTTGTTCATTACAGAGCTGAATTAATCCAATTAAATTTTATGCATGCTATGCGCAAGCTGAACACAATTATTTCATAATGCACAATGTGTTGTCAGTCTGTTTCGGCATTATTGTTGAAAGCCATAGTGTTATCGTTCTTCATATCCTCTTTGTTATCCAGGATATCTTCACCGCCTTGTCTCAATTTTCTAAAAAATAAACAAAATATTAATAATTCTCACACACACACACACACACACACACACACACACACACACCAGACCTCGAGGCACATGAAACCTGGACACATAATCCCAAAAATCTGGAGATTTTCACTAAAAACCTGGAGACTGACTTAATCATACATGGGTCATTTCGTGTCAAATCACCCAATATTTTTAAAATTTGTAACCCGACCGATTCCGATTTTTATAAAAACTGGTATACATGTTTGTTTTGACCTCAAATGCATAAATATAAAATATTAGCATCATCTGATAAATACTTTTGGAAATATAGCCTTTCGAAATTTGACATTTTTCGTCAAAATGGGCATGACCACCACTCTTTAAACGCCTATATCTCAGCAACTAGTGGGCCAATCTTCATAATGTTGATGTTTCTGGTTTTTATGTAGGAGAACGGAAAGTGTCCTTGACCTTTTGACCTTTTATTTGACTTCAGATTTGACCTTGTGGATCATGTGACTTTAAACTTATTTTACAACCATCGGGTGAATTGACACGGAATGACCCACATAACAGTTAATAAAAATTAAAATGGCTCATTCTTCTGAGTCAAATTTTTTTTGACACATGTACATGTATGCAGTTTATGCTTTGTGCTCTGCATTATCTGATGCTGCTGCTATTCTGGAACTTTCCAATAACTTGTCAGTTGGAATGAAATTGAAGCAAGGAGCGGAACATTCTGGATACTGAATTTTCATTACTAACAGACTGTAGTGGGTCCCCTCCAGTTTCACTGACGACTGACACTCTATTTAGGTATTTTCTGACCATACTCAACAATCTCTCTTCACCAGCTTTGCTATGTGACAAACCTGCTACTCTTATTAGATGTTAAAAGTACTTATTATATGCCACCACAAGATATCCACTATATAGTGAAATAACACCTCTCCATTCTGTTCCTCATCTACTACCGACTTAGTAGTTTCAGGCTGAGAACAGAAATTGTTTTAACTACAGTGCATTTTTATCCCAAGAAACTGAGATTTTAGCAGCTTAGCATGAAGCCATGAGATTTTGCTTCAAACCGTGAGACTTGAGAGGTCTGCCCACACACACACACACGCACACACTTTTATGGTAGAAATAACCTTTTAGTTATATGCCAACATAAGAAGAACACTATTATATTTAACAATTTAATAAATTAATTAAATATAAATTACAGTTACAAGTCAATATATGTGAAATGCAAATTATAACTAACGACAATAATAAGATACTTATTAATCTTGCTAAATGTCACTGAATCAGTCCACGAAATGTCGGTCTCTAATGTATCTTCTTGATCAGTTCGACTGACAGTTGTCGTCGTCGCCTTCGGTCTTCAGGAAATGTGTTTGTTATTAATAAGAAAATAGCCTGCACAATGTGCTTTTATATCATTTTTTAGTTGCTACATTATCTAGAAAGTTCCATTATTTACTCATCTTCTCGAAGTTCTAATATTTATTATAAATATCTTGAACCTTTGACGTGTTTCCTGTCTATGGATTGGTGCATATAAAAGACCCCTTGCTGCTGATCGAGAAGAGTAGCCTGTGTGGTGGCAACATGTTTCCTTCCTTACTGTCAATGACATGTAATCATACACCATTGTTGAGTGCATTGTTATATACATATTTCCTTCCTTCCTTCTTTAATATTTTATTATTAGTAAAAAAAATTATGAAATTAATAGCCTCTATTTTTACAAACTTTTAGTTTTTTAACAGTATGTGTAGTTGATAACTGGTTTAAGTTTTCTGTATTCATATACATATGTAACATACCTTACGAACATTATGAGTCAGTGAAAGCCAAACATTATAAAAATGATTTCAAATAAAAATAAATTGCTTATGGCACAAACTGAATATTGACCAATTCCTAGTATGTCAATCATTCTACGTATACCATTTAATGATATAAATGAAACAATCTTCTTTTCACATTTACCAAAAATTATCAAGACAATCAATCACTCTTCTGAAATGGTTCAAGGTAAGTAATCAGAGGAGGTTTCAATCCAAATATATTAGTTATTATTATTATTATTATTTTCTAATTATTATTTTTTACTACAAACTAATCTATCATCCACTTGCTTAAAGCCTTTATTTAAACTGGTATCCAACATTTTGGTGATTTCGGTTTAACCACTTGTAAGTGGTGTTTAAATATGTGTGTAATGTATCTGTGTTTCAGAGAAAAACAGGCTTCATAAATTTTATACAATAATTATTAAGTTACCTCTTCCTGTAGATCCAAAAGACTGTTACACTGATCACACTAAGAATAATGGTGACTACTGCGACTGCAATTCCAATGTTATTTGCAAACATTCGCTGTGGACCATGCGAATGTGGACCATCTGAATCTTCTACCTCTAGAAAATGATACATTCAATTATTCAAGGCACAGTGTATAAATTAAATACGCATGTGGTTTAGTTAAATCTATCTATCTAAAATAATTCCAAAAACAAAGAGAATAATTATAATTAAAAACAAAACAAAAACACTATAACATCTGAAAAAAGATGAAGGAAAAACCAAAAACCAACCAGGGCTGTACCCTACAGGGGCAGCTTCCCCCCAGCCCCATCCGAGAATCTCAGTTTTTGTATATATTTAATATTTATTTTTTACTGCAGAAAAGAGCATAGATATTTCAGGATTTAATGCTTTCCAAACAAAAATGATACAGGAAAATCATACCCCGAACCACCTAAACTTTCAGATTGCTTCGCATGCCAAAATGCTTTCTTTAAAAAAAAGTACTGACCCCCTCCCCTCTTCCCTCGGATTTCGATCAGGGTACAGCCCTGAACACACAAATAACAAACAAAAACAGAAGACACCAACAAACAACAACACACATGCAAAAAAAATAAAAAATTAAAATAAAAATAAAAAATAAAAAAAATACAACAACAACAACAACAACACACAAATGATGCACTCAATATATTTTTATACTAGCTTTGGAATTAATAAAATAATAATACAAATTTATATCCCCAGTGGCTCATGGACAGGAAACAAGCAGCTTTATGTCATTCACACATTTATAAAAATGTTTGTAAAAAAACAATAAATCTAACAACAAACTAGCAAATAAGGTGTTGTTGTTTCACTTGTCTTTAATAAACATCAAGCAACTTGGACAAAGGGCAAACACTATTAAACCAATCTTGTAAAGATTCAAATGCTGATTGATTGCTTCAACACACACACACACACACACACACACACACACACACACACACACACACACTGGAATACGAACCCAGCACCTTATTTTTCAGACCGATGCTTGTTCCACTTTCCCACTTATGCGGTTCTGCTCATTTCTACCTCAAATGTGCCTACCTCTTTTTACAAAATTTTACCTAGTCTAATACCAAAGATATGACATTTTATGATGACAATGCTCCGAAATGAGAAACTGATGTAATCCAGTCATAATTCCTTAATTTAAAAATTATTTTGAGCTTATTATGCACTTTGATATTATTCAAACAGTTTTTTGCAATATCATCAATTTAGATAGTATGTACTTAAAAACCAAACTGTCACTTGATTTATAACATACATTTTCAACCGAGAAAAAGAGGAAGAGTATAATTATTGTGTCCATTATAAGGCAAAATAAGAGTATATATAGTACTAGGCAACAATCTACTCATTTTAGGAACTAAATATAATTCATATAATAACATAATTTCTTATTCATCAAATGCAGGGGTAATGTTTTGGTGAATAATATAACAACAATGACAACAACAACAACAATGATGATGATGATAAAAGAAACAAAACAGAACAAAAACATATCAAACAGATTGAAATGTTTCATTCTTAACCATGCTAAAAGCAGGGATGCTACCAAATGGCTACTGTATGCTATTATGTTAGACTGAACATATCAGAATGTGATTGACCATACTTGAAGCAGACATACTACCATAATAATGCCCCTTTTACAGTAATGTTATGATCAAATACCTCAATCCAGCACACAACCTTATGGCTATGCTATTGCTTTGGCCAAACATATCAGAATATTTTTACCATGCTTGAAGCTGTCATACTGCTATAGAGGTGTGTTAAGTGCTATGGCCAAACATCACCAAATGCTTCACCGTTGTGAATCTCAATCTTCTTCAGACCAGAAATAACGAGACCATAATGATAATTGTATTCATCTCCTTTTACAACGGTTCAAATTTACAAAAAACAAAGATGTTGCCATTGGTTTCCTCTAAACATAAGCGTCTGCTTCGTTAGATAATGGTAGATTTCGTTTACCCTGTTTTCGTAAGCATTTGACAATAAAGGTGAAATGTGATAGTTCGCGAGTTTTGACAATAAAGGTGACTAAAATACAACAGTACGCAGTTTTGTTTGTATTTGAACTTAAAATTAGATTTTTAAATAAGATATAACTTGACAAAGTAATTTTAAGTGCTATGGCCAAACATCATTGAACTCCTGACTGTTGTGAATCTCTATCTTCTTACCAGGAATGTCCTGATTATAATGATCACTGTATTTATTTCCTTTTATAACAAAGGACTACATCACACTGACTTACTTAGAAATCTTTCTTCACAAAAATTACTGCACCCATTGCCTTGTACGAAAAAGACTGGATTGTACAACTTGCATTGTACAACAGAGCTATTCAATTCATCTGTTATATTAAGGGGCATGCTGCTTATTCCCAGAAAAATACAGCTTCCGTTTGGTCTGTCGATGTAAGACATCTGTGCTTGGTCTGTAATATTCGTTTCATTGCCATCTTTCACAGTGAACCACCAAAACCATCCTCGGGGGTGGCCAACATGTCCTTGACAAGAGAAGGTAACTTCAGTGCCTTTGACAAATATGCCATTCTCTGTTACACCATATACTGTCATGACAGGCATAGTAGGTGGCTCTAAGAAAATAATGAAAATATAGTACTTGGCGAAAGCATTTGAATCCTTTACAATTTCCTGCAAAATAACTGTCATTTAATACTGGATTACTAGTAAAGCATAAATATATGTTAATCTTTGTTTTGTATGTATGTATACATGCATGTGCGTGTGTGCATGTGCACACGCGCATGTGTACTGCTTTTCAACAATTCTGTGCATACATCAATCTTGATTACTTGATATGTTTTAACTGTCCGTGCTTGGCGATATAATAAATGCTTGTAGTGTATGATCCAGACCCCCAAAATATAGCTTTTCACTACCACTTGTTTTATAACCATCACATCTAGAAAAGGTAAAGCATATTCATTTATGTTACAAGTGAAAAATAAAGAACAGTCCAATAAATTGAGATGATTGTAGAGTTTTTCCAGTTCTTTTTTTTTGGTTTGTTCCACATTATAAAACAGTCATCCAAAAAATGTTTGAAATTTTGTTTCAAGTATTCTTCTGCTTCTATACCTTCATTTTGTTTAACACGTTCATGTAATTTTTCTTCTAGGTATTCGAGTGCTAATGTAGCATACACGGGAGCTACATGTGTACCCATAGCTACAACCTTTTTCTGCATAAAATATTGGTTATTGAATTTGAATTATATATAAAATATTGAATTATTGAATTATATATAAAATATATAAATTTAATTATTGGCAATAGTGTCACTATTGCCAATAATAAAAAAATACATTTAATTATAGGCAATAGTGTCACTGCTAATTGATCATATAAAATGGGACATACTTCGGTATGCTTGTTAGAAGTTACACTATTAAAAAAACGGCGTTTCCTTTGTTCAACATCAAACCGGTATCTGTGTGAAAGGGATTTCGCACCTTCAAGACCTTAGTCGCCACTGATTGAGGTGAGCTGAATAACAGGCAAAAAGAACACGTTACATTAAGACAAGCTTTTATCCTCAACGACAGCTATAGCCTACTACAGTACCAGCAATACACGCAGAACCGAACACAACTTTATTGCTCTCAGGTCATTCAGCAACACCTGCAAGCTAAATGGATAGTTTTAGTTGTGGAAAAACAATGTATATACTGGCATATTTGTATGTAAAGGCAAATGTGTGTAGTGAATGTGTGAGCGCATAAAATTTATATCCAATTCAGCCAACTGGTTTAATTTTGACAACGATAAGAATATAAAAATCATTTGCATGTCTAAGTGGTAGAAACTAGTGATTTCTATTAAATATTGTTCATCTAAAATATATTTTTTTCGCTAACATACACTGCTGAGGCATTCTTGACAGTCTTCCTCAATACACTATAAAATAAAACAATGATATTTCTAAATAAACTATAGAGAAAATGCAGCTGATAAATCAGTTAATTTTACACACAAGTCAGTGCAAATCGGCTGCCATTACGGGATGTTTGACGTACCAAGAGTCTCGCAGCTGGAGGTGTGGCTACAGCCTCCACACGGTGGGGTCAGTTAGACTTTAATAAATGATACAAAGGTAGGTTATTCACAGTTAGAAACAGACTAAACATTTCTGGTGTTTAAATAATTAGTACTTAAAGCTATGGAACCTCTGAAATATTTTGAGCATTAGCACATTAGGCTAGTAGGTTAGCGTTTATGGCCAAAAACCTAGTCATCGGGATAGTGGAGTTGTTGCACTGTAAAATGTATAATTATACACATTTTTGCAGCATTTTGACAACAAATACAAAGATTAACAAACAATATTAGAACCACATGGGGTTTTAAGAAAAGAAAATCCAGAAACGTAGATCTCCCACCCCCCTCTCTCTCTCTCTCTTGTGTTACCTATTATACACTATTGTGTTACCTGTACTATGTATTTTTCATTCTACTATGCTTATTACATGCTATATCGATAAAGAAATGTCAGATTTATGAGAACAAAAATTAACAATGTGCATAAATATATT
Organism: Peltospira smaragdina; assembly: GCA_032361425.1. NCBI lineage: Eukaryota > Metazoa > Mollusca > Gastropoda > Neomphalida > Peltospiridae > Peltospira > Peltospira smaragdina. The sequence goes on along the minus strand of JAUTBW010087744.1, from coordinate 813 downwards.
ATATTTTATGCCTGCCTTTGATACTAACAGAATTATCATAAAGTAATATTTGTATCTAATGCTCAACGATGCTTCTATTAATTAAGAAAACATCCATGCAAAACAATAAATAAGAACTGAAACAACAACAAAATAACATTAGTAATAATAAACTATCAAATGAAATATATTAAGATAAATACAATGCCGCATATAATTAAGTTTATTATTTTTAAAAAACCCACAAAAAAACCCAACTATCAAACAGTAGTATTTACCCGTAATAGTAATTAAAAGATGAAATAATTAATTGCACTGCAACCTACGCAACATTGCAGTGTTCTTGCAAGCTTCACTGAATCATTGCGAGAAGGTTTAAAGTGCCAAGACATTCTTACAGCTAACATGTATGTTGTGGTGGATGTATTTCAAATGTAGCGAACAATGCACAAACAAACACAAATGCAAACACACATAAACACTCAAATACACACACAAACACTCAAATACACACACATAAACACTCAAAAACACACACACACACATAAACACTCAAAAACACACACATAAACACTCAAATACAAACACACATAAACACTCGAACACACACAAACACTCAAACATACACAAAGAAACATTCAAATACACACACACATAAACACTAAAACACACACACATAAACACTCAAACATACACACATAAACACTAAAATACACACACACATACACACACACTCTCAAATACACACTCAAACACACACATACCTCAAATATGCACACAAACACACACACACACACACACACACACACACACACACACACTCAAACACACACA
>JAUTBW010087743.1:0-17242 GCA_032361425.1 Peltospira smaragdina | reverse complement strand
ACACACACACACACACACACACACACACACACACACACACACACACACACACACACACACACAACAACAACAACAAACAAAACAAAACAAAACAAAAACAAAACAACAAACAAACAAACAAACAAACAAACAAAACAACCACACACCTGTTACAGACAGACAAGACAAAAAAATATTATCAATGCAGATATTAAACACATAATGCCACTCCATGTTGACCTATTTAATGGCCAAACAGAGTATTAATTGAAAAGATATACATTTGATTTGTCCTTAAATATACCTTTTATAATCATCTACATAATCGCCAAATGTGGCTTATTAAAGACATATTAAATGTTTTTACGAATTATTTCGACGCGACAAAAATCGGTAAAGAAACTACGACCGTTTAGATTCCTGAGGTGTGACGTAATATTTTTGAGTCATGTGATAGGCATCCCCATCTAAATATACAGTTACCATTTATGTCGATCAATTCCGAATAAACACGAATGACTCCGATGCAATATTTTCTCCTTTTACCTCGAAAGAGTTCCAACATTCAAAAAGGAAAACCCCGAGTATCCTTAGCGAATTCCCTTTACTGGCTTTAATCAAACATTTTCGGAGATAAAAAGAGATTTGTAATCTAAAATAATTATACTTTTCATTTATAATAAGTATTTCGATGGATAAATACCTCTATTCCGTGGCATTATGCCTTTTATCCATACTGTCACAGATTTGTAGATTTTCATTTCTAAAAATATCGATTATAAATGCAAATATTAAAAAAAAAAAACGCTGTCACCGATTTAGAGGTATTCATTTCTCGAAATATTAACTATACATGTGGATTTTTTTAAAGGTATATTGTCCATAAGTATAGGTTTTAATTCCTCTAAATATTTGATTTATAAATATAGATTATTTAAGGCGTTCTGTCACAATAAGGCGTCTTCATATATCGAAATATTGATTATCAATGACAAGTATATTCTCTTGAGATATAAGGATGCCTCATTGTGCTATCTCAGAAGAAACACCACTGAAAACAGCCGTTACTTTATATTTTGACAACCTTTAATAACAACCTTGCTTTATTTACGATTCCTTTCATAATTTCTTCAAAAAACAAACAAACAACAACATTGTTTTTCTCAGTAAATCTTTATGTCTTCCCTTTCTCTGTGGACAGAAACAGTGTATCAATGAAACCTTAACCGTTGCTCGTTGCTCCAATCCAAGATCTTCACTGGAAGTATATGAAGGATATCAGTGTTCTGACTGTGATAATTATATTTTTCGCATCGTTATAATTGTTGAATTTTAAATTTATTATGTACAATACATTCACATTTAACCTTTTTCTGACACCCAATAGCCGATATGTTTTTATGTGCTGGGGTGTCGTTAAACATTCATTCATTCATTCATTCAGTCTTTCTCATTGTGTATGTGTGTGTGTCACATGCACACACATTTAATATTCTAGATCAGACTAGGAAATAAACATTCTGCTTTGATCACAAAATAATGAATGAATAAATGTGTTTTACTGTAAGCAGCATACTGGTATGTCATGGTCACTGTCTTCATTGCTGCCCTGTAGATATAAAGTAACAAAAAAACAGTGTTTTGATCAAGAAGTGCAATCTGATTAGGTTCATGTTTCACTATTTATAGAATAGAGAAACAAAATGCTGTTAGTAGAGTTCATTTGAAGCTATGCTTAGATGTGTGTGTTAGAAAAATAGAAAATCCACAAATATTATTAAGAAGTGTATTATTTATTTAATTATTTTTATATAGATGGGTAAGATTAAATGCAGGATTAAACAAGAATAAGTATTTTATCTTATATGAAAAATAGCACACCTACTTCCTGATCTGTTACTTAAATTTAGTAACCATCAAATCATTTTTTTTTTTTACTGAAGCAAGTACACCATAGACATTTCCATTGTTTTGACATGTATGATTTTTATGCTAACAAGTGATGTGGAGAAAAATAACAGATTTACAGTGTTACTCTCTGTCTCCCACGTCAGTTTTTTTTACATAACTTATATAGAGAAAATAAAAAAGGAAAGAGTTTATTACTGTGATGGAAGTTGTGTGTCACAAAAGATTAACGTGTCCATTATTGTGTGTCTGAATGCATATTCATTAATCTATGTAAGGCAGTAATGTCAGTCTGATATGTGTGGTCTCGTACTTCCGGCTGTAATCTTTTAGGTTGCCAATACTGGTCGTCGGTGTGCAGTCTCAGGGGATCTGTTTTCATATTCAATAATTATCATTTGTTTTGAATGACCATGGATCTGGTAATCTGGGAGGAAGGAGCTGCTGAAATGCAGGATATCAAGATATTACATTTATCACTTTTTGCTAAAAAAATGTCTACAATTGGTGATCATGATTTGTTATGGTATTTGACTAAGTTTGAATTTCAGGAAATGGTATATTTTATGCTGATTCATTTTGCTTTGGTTTGATGTACAAAAAACACAAAATAAAAGCCTCACAAATGTTTATTGGTATAAGAATGAAAACCCACAGCAACATTTCCTTATGACATCTTCTGAAAAATTCAAGTTCAGACTAAAGTAATATTAAAATAAGTAGCCATATAAAGCTGCTGCTGTATAAATTTAAGGTCACGTCAAATATGGATGTGCCGGAAGAAAAAGGGCTACTTTAAAACCTATTAATTAAATTACCATTATTGGTAAATTGCGCTATGCATTATCACTTATAAGTCTAGCATGGATCAAATTATCAGTTTTTTAAGGACTAATCGCACAGATCATTTTAAACCTAATGAGCTGGACTTCCACCTTTAACATTTTAATGATGTAAGGTGATACCAAAGAAATTATACACTTATTGACTGGATCTATTTATATAATCTTGTAGTCAATATAAGCTTATGGTGTTTTGGGGGGTGTTTTTTTAACGCATAGCTGTCACATTGTATAACACTTAGCATTTAAGAACATTATGAAGAAGCTTATAAAGCATTGGTAATTTAGAACATTTGCATATGGCAACATTCTAGTTTTAAAACGTTGATTGGCGATGCTGACAATTCCACAAATATCAAATAACATATACAAGTCTTCTCACCATACTGGGTTAGGCACTAGTAATGGAGTGACATTTCTGCAAGCATTTATTATGCTTACCTATTCCTCATTGTAAGCATTCAAATAAAAGTACAGCAAAACAGTATGCTATGTGAGCTAAATGGTAATTTATAACTGGGTGATCTGCATAACCAGATTACAATAGTAAATCTGCTACCACTGTTTTACTGACAAGAAGCAATTGTATCTTCAAAAGCAAGTTATGAATTTTTGAGCTTACAAAACAATTCAGATGTAACACAATCGTTTTTTTAATTTAGATAATGATAAGCATGAATAATTCCTTTTATAAGTTTTTTATGTTTTTTGTTTTGTTTGGTGTGTATTTTGTGTGTGTTTCTTATTAATTTAAAAAGAACCCCACAACTCCTCCCCCAGAAATAAACAAAGCAAACACACAAAAACATTCAAAAACACACAGTTTCGATTATCAATTGCTTGTCACTCAATGTTATATAAAAAAAAAAAACATTTAGTTTAATGACAAAATAGTCTTACTTGCCATAGCTGAATTTTACTCACACTGAAACTGTTGTATGGTACATGCTGTAGAATGTTAGTAATAGTAATGTTACTTGACAATGATTTTTTTTTTTTATCCATGGTTAATTAACAGGATTATGTTTCAGTGTGTTTATCTTGTCCACCATGTCTGTTTTCTACCATATGTTTAAAAAAAAAAAAAATAATAATAATATTCATTAATCCGGTATTTTATTTCCAATATCAAATATATTTACCATTATTTATTACATTCAGATTTATACTGTATCTTATTACTCTTTATACACATACACAAAGTGAGATATAAAAGCATTTCCTGTTCATATTTAAAGAGAAAAATCTATCCAGTGGCAAGAATAATCCTTCATAATCCCTAACCATTGACCACTATATTTAACTGAAATATGAGTTTTGAAATATTTACATGACCTATTTTTGATATTTTCAGTGTTGTTTTCCATTAACAATGTTTTAATAATTAAAAAAAATAGGTATCATTGTTTTGTTAACTTATATCTATGTACATTCCCATGTGCATATATGATAAATATGCTTAAAAAGCTAATATTGTATAAATATTGATATTTAAAAATATAAAATACATACTTCTTTTTTAGCAGTACATTGATTAGAGAAATAATAATTATTTTTAACAATATATTAATTCAACACCTGATCCATTTTTTGTATTACTTACATCTAAGATAATATTATTTCATCATAAAATGATTAAATTGAAAAGCAAGACACTTTCGATAGTCTTTTTCTTCTAATTGTTATTTCATAATCCTTTTTGGCTGTTTGTCATTTTGCATTAAAAAATATTTAATTATTTGTTATTTTAAAAATTAACCTGTGAAGTTAAGAATGGTGAAATTCCCAGTTGTCCTGAACACGATAAAGCTGATAACCCAACCCAACAAATAATGGTGTGGATAAGTATTTAATATCAGTTTTAGCAAATTTGCATGAATAATCTTCATAATCAAACTGTTCTGTGATGTTTCAGTTGTTGTGAAGTATTAGTAATGTGTGATGTCATGCATTGAAATATATTTGTATGTGACATCACGAGTCATAACATGCTAATATATGTTTATGACTTTGCATTAATTGGTCATCATAACAGGCCACTAGAAACTCTGATTGCAGGATGCAAATGATTTTCATTTGATCAGTTCTGTTTTGATGTCTTTATATTATTAGGCCAGAAAGGCAACACTGGATATGAAATTAGATTTGTTGTATAATTGATGCCTTGGGATGATGTTTCATATCACGTGAAAATATATAACATTTGATCTCAGGAAATCTGACAACAGACTATTCCCCAAGCTTTTCTAAACTTATACATTTCCGATGTGTGATGGACATTATTTAGCTGGGGTGTTTATTAGGTTTTAATATTACATTATTGCTTGTTATTAGGTTTCAGAGAAAAAAGAGAAGGGAAACCAAGACACCCAGCTCTTTTATTTACTGTCATATGGTATTAAATTGCAGGCACAGAACAATCCTGGTATGTGGTAGTTCTGAGATGGATCTGTCAGTAAATATCTTGTTTTTGTTTTGTTTTTGCTTTTGTTGTCCTCCCTCATTAAAATATTACCAATGGCTGATATGATTATTAATAAAAATAAGTTGAGGTTATCCTGATCCAGCTCATCATCTTCTTCATCATCATCATTATTATTACAGGGCTCATGCTAGTAATTTCTCACTCTAACTTTGATAATATTATTATTATTATTTATTAATTATTATAATATTATCAGTTAAAGTATTTATTTATTTATTTATTTATTTATTTATTTATTACAAATTTGAACAAGTGATAATTGATAAATCTGATAGTTACCACACTATTTTTACATGTATGATGGCACACATGTTAATTTCACCATGACCAGTATTTTATTTTTTAAATTGAAAAATCCGATTTGAGAATATGTACCATGTTATTGCATGAATTCCCAAGATCTTTCGGTAATCTATCACCCTGACATGTTAGGAAAAACTCATGAATGCAACAAGGAGTAATTTTAGCCCGTTCTTCTATAGTTTCATTAAAGCAGTAATTGATAGATGATGGTTTGCAGTTGAATACCTAAATACAATTGTCCGCTCAGTGTTTAATAACATGGTTTGGTTGTGCACTGCTAAAAGCTTGCAGTTTTACTTGATTTTCAAATCACCAGCCTTCTAATGTACGTAATTCATTTATTCAACTTGCATTGCAAAGAATGCAGTCTTTTTAACTCTGCAACAAAATTGCTGATTTCCACTGGGAACTGCAGTACCAAATACTCTAAGTGTTTGGAATGCAGAAAGTATGTATATTCACACTGCTAAAGAGTTCATCTTTAATCTCACAATAAAAGAAACCATGTCTTTTCATAGTGTTAAATGAGTTTTGTTATAGAAGTTAACTCTCTTGAGTACTGATTGATTTCTTAAATGGAAATGCTAAGTCATCTTTCATCACAGTTTGTCTGTAATCTTCTTAGGTTGACTTGCACTGATTTATGATTAGAGTGAAATCTATACACCTTTAGCAGTAATAGGCATAGAATAAATTTATTATGTATATAAATATTCTTTACTTTTACTTAGGCAATGGTACAAAATATAATTCTTTCACAAAGTAAAGAGCATTGCTTTTAGAGCATTATGTTCTGAATGCATCAAAACATTGTGAAAATTAAACAAATATTTTAAAATGCATGTTTGTATAAACACTATTATCTGCTTTAACAGATAAATATGAGGTATTTATTAGAATGTTAATAATGCATTAGAGTAAATTGCAACTGCAGTTCTTTTTACAAGTTAAAAAAAAAAAGAAAAAAAGAAAAAAGAAGAAAGAAACATTGTTAATTTTCTGAATGATACTTCATAAATAATTGAATTATGGTGACACTCTGTAAACAATAATGGCTATCTGGATTACTGTGGTGTGATGTACTATACTTCTGCCCACCATGGTTTAATTAAATTAATTTTGGTGATACTATAATGAGTCTTGTTATCACAGTTGGGTATCCGTAAACGTAAAAAAAATTATAATCAGTATTTTGAGGAATGAAGGCCTGTAAATCTGTGACAGTGTGCCTTTAGTACGCTGGTTACACCAGTTAACTTAGACCATTTCAACAATATCCACATTAACAATAATGACAGTGAGGTTAATGACACTAGTGTGTTTTCTATTTCAGAAAACACATACATTATAAAATATATTAAAATTACATTGTTGATTTTACCATATTTTAACACTGGTTACTAATACAACATACAAACACTACAGTACACTACACCTGTTAGCCTTTGCTATCAAGGAATATCGTTAAATGCTAAATTAGAATTTTGCCATTTCATTCAAGAGAGGTGGGCCTCCCCATAAAAGAACATGTACTAACATAGAGCATTTGTATATGACCTAGATAGTGATAGCACAATAAGTCTGGTGTGGAGTGTACCAGTTAGACATAACATGACTGGATCCTCTTTTTTCTTTGTATACAAAAAGTCTGCTGTGGAGCGAACCAGTTAGACATAACATGACTGGATCATCTTTTCTGCACATTTAATTAATACAATATTCTCAACATAGTAGCTTTAAGAGTGCCACCACAACAGCACTAAGTGGTGATGATCTGGAAATCAATTTTGTGTGTGTGTGGGTTTTTTTTTTTTTAAACAACCATTTCTTGGAATAGTTAATCTAGTTTGTTTATTCACATGGCATGCAGTGTAAAGACATTTAAATTCTTTTCATTTTAGATCACATAATAATGTATTGGTGAATATTTGCAGGAGTTGTTTGGGTTAAAGAAATCACGATAAGCATCTTTCCCTCAGCCAAAGACACGGTATGTGCTCTGCAACGTGGTATAAAGATCTCTTTAGTTTTTGTTGGGTTTTCTTTCTATATCTTGAAAATAATCTGTATATATCTAGTATCCAAAAAGCCTCATATATAAAATATAAAATACACACAAAAACCTAAACAACAATCACCCAGAATAAAACACAAATTAATAATCCACATCATAGTGTGTACTTGCAATAAATATAATTTCATATCAAACTTAAATTATTAATAAATCCGTATAGTTTGATTTATGAAGACAGTGTCATTACAGTGATAACTCATTACAAAAGGCCTGTAAATACTCTGTCATTCTGTTGCTATTCTGTAGCCCGCTATTTTCTTTTTCATAATAATCAAATGAACAGTGCTTGAGTTTGTTGCCATCTGACTGAGATCATATTAATATTTGATGATATCCATATATGACAGGAGTTACACACTGCTAAATTTACATCATAATTTAAGTAGCGTTTACCGGTAGTTGAGATTAATGCGCACAAGATAAGGAATTCTAACCGCTATAACACATTCACTCTTGTTTTTCTGAAGGAATTCTTTGAAGTAAGATTTTAAAAATTCATTATTTATGAACATGTAGATAGTTAAATCCTGTTGATAAGTAACTTAAATATCTACTATAAATCTATAGTTTGTCACTTCTTCATATAGATATTGTGATACAATCAGCCATGATGTTATGCTAGGTCCTACAAATGCATGCATTTTAAGTATGTATGCTTAATATGGTTCCAACCTGATAATTAGTATCCTACATCTGCACACTCTAAGCTATTCTAAATGTTTTGCCCCTGTTGAACTAGGACACCAGTAAACTGGTTACGAACATATTAAATGGAGCATGAAGTCAGACAGTAATGCTAGAATAAATCAGAATAAGCTGAAAACATGTTTTTGCTGCACCATAGTATCAAAGTGGTATGGAATTTGGAAGTAACACTACATACTCTTCTCGTGCATCAAGTTAAAAACTCGTAACTAGAATTTAAAAAATATATAAAGGTTTAAAAAGAGTGTTATTTAACAGGACAGAACATTACAAGTTTGAATTTCTGTCTTCATGGACTGTAAAAAGCAACAGATATAAAACCGAAGAAACAAAAGCAAACCACCACAGTGTATCAACCAGATAAATGATAATTTTAATTAATTTATTATATTATTATTATTATTCCCCCCCCCCTCCCCCCAGCAGTTTGCATCTGGTGGTGTCCCAGCTGGACACCAGGTTCTTGAAGTCTGGTATCCAAAATTAAAATCTAGTATCCAGGGAGGATATCGGGATACTATTAATCTTGAACTCTTGTTTGACACTGATTCCTGTCACTGACATTCAGGGATTTTCTTATGCTGACATACAATAAGCTGAGTGCAGCAGGGAATAAAAATGTTAGAGATTAATCAGATTAGTATAGTTCTGGTAGTCTATGGTACCAGTCTGAGCAAAGGTTATGGGATGTGTTCCCTGTTTAGAAGTGACCTGTAAAAGTTTGTGAACTGTACTATTGAGGCTGATTTATGATCTTAAATAATTAAATTGAATGTCCAGGTGATTGACCGTTAACTTGATAATGGTGTACGATGATCGTATTGCCATTTTGCAGCTAATTGACAGCCAGTGGCTGTAGGGATTTGGGTCAGTCAAAGCACACCGCTCACCAGACAATGCAATTACAGTGTGTTTAAATAATGCATGATCACAAAAGTTTCCTCCTATTTGTACATAGCTAACTGTAAAGAACTTTGTTAAGTAGTTGAATACTGTTTTACTGCTTGTTTTACTGAATATAACCAGTTAAAAAGTCTACTCATAAGTTCTGCGACATAACCAACCTAGGTATGTGAAAAGGAAAGAGTTAATAATTAAAGATATGAAATTCACCAGTGTACTAATTGTATAATATTTCAAGAAAAAATTCTGATGAGAACATCTCATACAATGATTTAAATTCGATGTTCAATACACAATATTCATTGAGTAAAACTGGAATGTCCGATGTATGGTTAAACTAAAATTTTATTGTACTTTTATTTGCTAACATAAACAGGATGCCTCGATAGCCTAATGGAGTACGGGTCTGTCTGACACGCAATCGATTTGAGATCGACCCCTCTCAGGTAACCACTAGGGTTTTTTCTAATTAAAATATTTTCAATGCGAATATAACCATTAATGAAAATGTGTTGAATGCATTGTTAAATACAAACAAAATATTTATATATTTTTGCTAACAACATATAAATTCCAGTCATCAGATAGTAATTATGTTTTGCTATAAGTGTTATTGTAATATTTAATGCAAATAAACTTTATTCGTCTTATGTTTAGATAGATGTTTTATTTACAGTTTTTAATTAATGGGATAACTGAAAGCCAGATAAAAAAAAAAAATACATTTTGATTTCGACTGTAACATGCATGTCCCTTTGTATATTGGTTATACTTCATATTCATGGCTGGAATTGGAATCTTATCTTTTAGATGAAGATGCTAGATCAATGCTGTAGGCTCCGAGACATCCACAACTGAACATATTACTGGCTACTTTTAAAAAGATGAATTAAAAAACACACAAAAAAACACACCAATGTAACAAAACACCAAAGTTTAGTACATACAAAGATGTCTCATAGTCTGAAGGCTGACCTACATTTGCTGCATATAAATCTTGATTTCATATAATTCGGTAGACAGTCTTAACACCGTAGAGATCACTGTCGGAAAAAAGCAAGTCTTGAAGATCAAGAATCTCGATTACAAAAGCTTAAGGTTGTTTTTATGGATAGTCTGTAGTGTTATTCCTTGTCATATTACGTCGTGATGCTCTGTAATATTTAGAAAATAATGTTCAGTCACCAAATCCCTATGAACATTTAACACATCAAAACTTAGTCTGATCATGACTACATGTTATCTCTCCCCTGTTGTGTTAATTAGTCTGCGAGCTTTAATTGTCCTAACATATACCATATACATTTGAAACAATATTCATTGACACTCCAGCACACAGGAAATTTATCCATGTATACACAAATGAGTTAAATTGCTGTTGAAATAGTCATCATTTATAGAGTAGAACAATTAATACATCATTATATGACTAGGCTAAAATGTATTAGTTACTGAGGCAATAACGTGTTAATAAGCAGGTTAAACATCACACCTAATGTAGAACATTGCTAAGAATGTTTTGTATAGAAAAGCCAGAACATAAATTAAATGCTTAGGCAGAATCATCTATTCAGGGGAAATATAGTTTGCCTCTATCAGTATTTATACTTTGGTTGTAGTACAACCTTTTTTACGTACTGTATGTTAATTGCACTCTTAATACATCAAAGTAATAACAGATTGACAGCAGCAGAACCAAACATTAAGCACTGCTAGTTCTGTAGTTGTAAACACAAGACTAGGTTGTTTTATCATTAAAGTTCTTTTATTTTTAGTAAGTTTCGATATGTTTCTGCATGTTGATGAAGAACATTTTTGTGTATTAAATTGTATTTCATTGTATTTTGACTTTTGCTTCTGGTATCTGGTTTCAGTTTTTCATTATTAAAGAATGCCTGTAGTTTTGCTCACTCTATCTTGCTTGTTAAGCAGTTTAATTTTTTTTTCTTTTTTTCTTTTTTCTTATTTTTTTTAAACCCATTTAAACAACCAACAGCCAAACAAAAGCTGCAAAGGGGAAAAAGAAGGAACATGACAAAATAAAGTTGTAAGCTCTAGTATTGACAACAAACCTTTTTTGTGTAACTAAAATTGTTATTGGTGATTAAAAGAACAACTGCCATGTATGTTATTTAGCATTCACCAGACTTGAAATAGTAGCACAGTAATGTCAATAACATAAGCATGAAAATCTCACTGTGTTAATTTACTCAGTTCACATGTCCTACCATGTTAAACAGCATCAGTTTTTAGCTGTGGCTTTTCACACTTTCTTACTTTTTTAAGAGGGCATCTTGTGGGAGAGAAGGGGTGTTATTATTCTTAATTATTTATTTTTTCATTTCTAAACCTCATGGTATTTTGGTGCACTTGTGTTAATTATTTAACATACTTTAAAACAGCTATTATTCTTCCAAATCTGATTACTGGTAGATTGATCAGAATAATTACTGGCCGTTTTGGTTAATTAGTCCACTGGGAGACATTAATGTAATTTATTATTGTTAAGTGAGAGTGTGCATCTGTGATCTAATAATGCTAAGGTCTGCACACTGCATGCCTTCCCAAGTTACACATAAATGCAAGTTTTATTGTTTTTAATGAATAAGTAATGAGTGGTAGACCATGAAAAGTAGGTTTTAATTATAATAATACAGCATGACTTGATGGTACAAATTCTCTACTGATGTATAGTTGATCTGAGATTAACTACAGTAGTGAGTCACTGTTGTTTTGGTGGGTTTTATTTTAATTTTCACATTATGATGTCTGGCACTAATAAAAATGTACTTAATTTGTATAAAAATATAAAATAGCCAATGGATATTATTTTATTATTAATTGTTTTGTTTTTTGTTTTTTTTAATTTGTAGTTTTTGTTTTTAGTTGTATTGGTTTTATTTGGACTTGTTTAGCATTTTCATTTCCTTGATCAGCTTGCAGGTTTCTGTAAAAACAGTCAATCTTATAACATTGAATTCTTATGTTAATGAACTCAATTATATTTGCTATCAGTATTCTCGCAATGTGTCAGTTTGTGTGACATCATCCCTAAATGAAATATCATGGTCTTGTCCACAGGGTAATATATTGTGAAGATTGTTTTTTTCTATTGTGGAAGTTGTTAGGACAGCATGCCAATCACAAGATTGTGTTAACATTTTCAACAGGAAGCAATGTCCTGACATTAGTTCTCTATACATGTTATGTTTATAACCATTAAATAATATACTAAATGAAATATTCTTTTTCTTGTCCTTTTATTCATCTTGAAGTTTTATTGTCCAGATTATCTAGAAACTGATTATTATTATTACACATCAAGTGTGTTTTTCTTTTAATATTTGTTGTTAAAGGAATGTTAAATGCATTATCCCAAAGATTTATGCACCAATTGTAGAGCACCAGCTGTAACAAAATATAGCTCAAACAGGAATCATTCATAGACAAACTGCACCAAACTGCACTTTGCCTCAGGAGTTTTCATTTTGTTTTTCAAATATAAATTTTGCTGTATTGATGAATTTAGGGTTTTGTTGCTGAAAATTATATCTTCACAAGAATTGCTTTCATCAACTAAATGATATAACTGCTCACTCAAGTCAGCAGATAGTGCATCTTTTTCTATTGCAAATTGAAAACATTTCTCTGGAGGCCAAAAAGGAAATGCTGTTCTTTGTATAAATTACTGAAGTCTGTGATTCTAATTCTTTACATACAGGCAACACCCATAGGGATTGACAAGTCTGAGATATGTTTTGTGTGTCGACAAACAGAGGACTTTTAGGGTTAGAGGTTTTTTAGTATTTCAATTTAATTAAAACAAATGTCAGTGATGTAGTAGTCACTGCACCTCCAGCTGTGAAGGGCATGCTGAGGAGATCCTTTCACTGAGATCATTTAATAGAACAACCAAACAAAAAACAACAAAAAATATTGGAAACCAATCCTAATCAATTTAAAAAAAAAAAAAATAAAAAAAAAAAAAAATAATAATAATAATAATAATAATAATAATAATAATAATAATAATTGTTAATTTTTTTTTTTTTTTTTTTTTTTTTTTTTTTTTTTTCTTCAAAATACTGAAAGATTGACAGATGCTCAAAGTATTGGATTTAAGCTTATTGATATGGGGACATATTCACAATAAGGTGTAAAGTTACATTCGAAACGTAGTAGTAAACTACTACTAACCACTGGTCCATGATGTCAGAGATCCTATTTTCAACCAATGATCAGACGTAAAGTTACGTGACGTGAAGCATAACTCTACACTCGTTTCCAAATAAGGCTCCTGGATGTTCAAAGACTATTAGTACATTGTTTTTAATGAATCTTGATGCTTTGAATTTTCAGAACTGTGAATATTAAACATACAATTACATTAACTTCATAGAGATTAGGTACAATAGTTAACCCAGTGGTCACACTATTAAATGAACTTTCACAACATGTGTATTTGAGAAAGAGAGAGACTGTATTATCTGATAAACTAACTTCTGTTAGCAATAATGATAATGAGTTTCATTACCACTGTGCATATATCAAAGTACATTACCTAGTATAGTTGTTGAAAATATTCTGATGCATCATGTGAAATACTGTTTGGAATTATCACAACAATGTAGCCTACATATTACAAATTGAAATTTACATGTGTAAACTGTACAGCAAAACCCTGTGTAACAACCACTTTGATTTTAGGTTCATATCCCTGTCTATACCAATATTTTTAAGTACAGAATATTTTGTTATTTGTTACGCTTAAACCACCTCTGTATTAAGATCACATCACTAATGTAGATTACGACCAGTAAAATGAACCCAGTCATGGTGATGACAAGATTCTTGCATGTTTGAATCTCACAGGTGTTAAAAATGTGTATTCTAATTGTCCTCACATATTTAGTCATGTTAACTTAGTGGATAGAAAGGCATCACAATAGTTTAATACCATGCTGTAAGGCTTTAAATCACAATTATGATACAATAAAGAAGTACTTTCAGTTTCAGGAAACGTCGTCAGCTATTTAATATGAATGAAATGAAGCACCATTCTAATTGGCTGTAATTTATAAAACAGTCACTTTGTTGACAGGCATTCCAAATACCATTATCAAGCAAACACACTGTTCACTCGGGGTAGGCAATTATTTTTCCATGGGGCCACATGAGAAACAGAAAATATTGTGGAGGGCCGGACCAAAAGGCTTAACTCAATTCTGCTTAATATTAATTGTATTTCTTTATAAAAAAACCAGTATATAGCATTGTTTTGACAAGCTGCTAAGACTGGTAAGAGTTTCTGTTATGATTAGACAATGAAAAAGTCATTTATTTAGTCAAATTTGTTTATTTTTTAAATTCCTAATTAACTTTACATGGACCAATCAGAGTCAACCATAGGGGTGGGGGTGGGGGGGGCATAAAATGCCCAAATCTGGTGTAACTCATTGCTTTTCATAAGTTTTATTAAGACTGCTAAGTTAAGTACTCATAAGTTGTCACTTGTGTTTTATTAAAAATAATTGTTTGGATCAGGTGCAATACATTTTATGAAGTCAGTGAGTTTTAAGCAGTATTGAGAAGTGAAGTCACCATCATTTGAACAACAAAATTGTACAAACTTATGTCAAAACACTTAGGCCCATATTTATAAAGCCATTTTAAGCAAATTACATGTTTTATCATGTGTTCTAACCTAAAAAACTATTTAAAATCAATATTACAATAAAAATTTAAGATAAAACACTTTCAGTTAACATTTTGTCTTAATGAGTTTACATGTTATTAATTTAGACATTCCATGTCGGTTAAGTACATGATGTTTTTAGCTATAAAACATGTTTTTATAATTAAAATACCTTTATAAATAAGATCCTTAATGGTTTGTGTCACACTAATGTCTGTTGCATTTGAACGATGGGAGCAGAACATAGCTTAGTGGTAAACACATTTGCTCATGGCGCAGTGGGTCGTCGGATCAATCCCACATGATGGACCTGTTGGGCTATTTTTAGCTTCAACCAGTGATCCACGACTGGTTTATTAAAGGCTTTGGTATGTGCTATCCTTTCTGTGGGATGGTGGATATAAAAGACCCCTTGCTGCAGATTGGAAAGAGTAGTGGGTTTCCTTCCTTACTATCATAATGGTCTGATGTATAACTGTACACCAATGTGTTGAGTGCATCATTAAATAAACATTTCCTTCCTTCCTTCCTTCCTTTCGAACTTTGAGATTAACTGGTGTTTGACTCATGTACAGTGTGTACCTATAGTCTGTTTCTATTACTGAAGATACTGGTTATTTCTTTAATATTAACACATTACCATTATTTTTATAAAACATTTAGCAATATTTGTATTATTTAATAACTTAGAACAATTAATCCAATTATCAAGTGTGTACAAATCACACCGTATAGTGCACTGCATTAGCTATACCACTTGGTAAAATAAAAATAAATTAAACATTGCACTTTGAAACTGGGTTGATACTAAGTACCCACTATGAAATATGCGTTAGCCACTTCTGAGCAAATAAACTAGTAATCGCCTGATATCTCACTGTATATACTTAATGGTGTTGCCATTGGTTTCAACTAAGCATAAGCATCTGCTTCGTTAGGTAATAGTGGATATCGTTTACACTGTTTTAGTAAGCATTTGACAACAGACATTAAATGTGACAGTTCATGATTAAATTAAAAACACAGTTTTGTTTGTATTTGAACTTTAAATTTTATTTTGCAATAACATACGGTTATACCAGACAATGTAGTTTTAAATACTTCATTGTTCTATCTAAAATTGGATTATGTTTCAGACCATGTTTACAATTCAGAATTTGTTTTGCATCTCATAGAACTTTAGGGACCAAAAAACAACAAATAAATTCTAAGTTGCATGTAATATTAAACATAAACATAGGATATGTATGCATTTTAGTGAACTTTTTTCTTTTTCAGAAGCTAGAAAACATATATACTGAATGATATCTGAATTAACAATACAGGTTTATTGGTAAAAACACAAAACACTTCAAATATTACAAATGCGGTAAGTAAAAGGACCATCTTGCTATTAAAACCATTTTATTAAAGATCTCAAGTAATGAAAACATCTTTTTGCTATCTTTTGGTATGTACTTATTACATTTTGAATGTATATGAATCCTACAAAATTTTAAAACAAAGTAAAAAACCGATTTTAGCCATCACTGAAAAAAACATTGCCAGCTTTCATCCAAGTCAAATGATGATGTGTGTGGTCACAGCAGGTAGAGACTGATAGCTAGTCGTGCAGAACGGCATGGATGTGTGGTAATAGGCCATTGTAAAAACATAATTATTAGGTGTTCTGCTTGATGAACTAGCTTGAAATTTTCACAATAACAAATCTAACTATTGTACCACTAGAGATATTTTTCTTGAAAATTACAAGTGCTTTAATCAATAAATAAATACACTTGCATCACCTCATACAAATAGCATCATACTGCTGTGTGTGTGTGTGTGTGTGTGTGTGTGTGTGTGTGTGTGTGTGTGTGTGTGTGTGTGTGTTGAAGATGAATATCACATTTTACTTGTTTGTCCATGTTACCCTGATATTGTTAGATAACAAGTATTACAGATTGCTATGTTGGCCTACCTATAACATATAAAGTTATTAACATTTAAATAAAAAGAAAATTGAACTATAATCTATCAAAAATTATTTGTTAAATAATATTAATAATAATAATGCATGTAGATATGAATTAATATGTGCATGTGTGTTTCATCCCAATAGTTAGGTGGACAGTAGACTGTTTTATTACAAAAAGTTAATAACTAAGCCATATTCAAGCTCAGTGGAAGAAAGTGAACCTAGAGGGATTTGACATATTAGGGAGTGGGGGTGGGGTATTTACATAAACTACTCACCAGATGTGTCAGCTACATAGGCCTAATGTTTTTAACTATGGCAGTACACACCTGCACCTCTGTCTCTCTCTCTCTCTCTCTCTCTCTCTCTCTCTCTCGCTGCCTTGCTCGCG
>JAUTBW010087521.1:0-10385 GCA_032361425.1 Peltospira smaragdina | reverse complement strand
GCTGTGACCACAAACAACGACCGCCCGATCGCCGATGTGTCCTCGATGTTACTCGAGTAGGAGGGGGAGGTGAAGAGGGGGGCATGCTGGTTCCTCACTATTGATATTGTCAACGTCTTGGTGGCCGTCTTCGGGGGAACCGCTAAGTCTGCGGCTTCAATCTCAACCTGTTAAGGAAATGGATAGCAATATTCGATTTGAAAATAGCAAATTATTTTATTGCTTTTTATGGATAATAAAAAAATTCTTAGTTAACAATGTACTGTCTGGGACCTCAAGTTTCATCTGTCGAGGAAATAGATGGCGAGAAAAGATTCAAGAATGGCAAATAATTTAATCTCATCTTAGGGATTATGATTTTTTTTTTTTTTAAATATTTAACAATGCCCTCAACACATTTTAATAAATAGTTATATCACATTGGAAACATTTGAATCTGAAACAATTCTAGTTGCTAACTGACAGATTGATCTCAGACTGAATGCATATAGGTGATCACTTATACCACTAAGCTATCAAATCGCCTGGATAAAGAATTAATGAGTAACTAAGCACTAAATAACCAAGTCCAAAAGGAATTATTTTGAATTTGCTTTAGACATTAACCAGTGGATGTATCTTAACTGGTAGATTTGAAACATTGTGCTAACAAAAAGTATATCACCGCATACTCATAAGACACAAATCTTCAAATATCTTCTATACAAAATAAAGATGTCAAAACTTGTGTAAATCATCATAAATATTCACAAGCTCTTACGATCTTAAAATCGAAATAACAGAAAATCATGCATGATTTTGTTACACTGGACAGGTTTAACAATGAAGGTACCGTATATCACTGTGTATTAGCCGAGTTTTTGCTCTAAAAAGTATCAAGTCAAAGGCTGGGGTCGGCTTATCTACATTTTGTTGGAGTCAACATTTTGTTGGACGTAATGTTACGTTAGTGATGGCTGAGTCAGTCTCTTGACTCTTTGTTATTGTTGTGCTCTACCTTTCTGCTTTCAAAAACATTTAATACTGCAATTTAACACAAGCTATTACAAATAAAATATATTAATTTTTTTTATATACGTTCATCTTTAATAAATGTTGGTGTTTAAAAGTTATTTATTAATGTTTATCTGTTTAAACAACTACAAACGGTGACCGATCAAAACAGCAGGTTACGTGGCATTACAAAACTCTGCTTACTAGACCGGTGAACACGTTAATTGTTCCAGCTACATTTGTTTTGTTTGTCGGCTTGGAATTAATCAACACGGGTGGTTAGGTGTGACTAGTAAAAAACACGACACATTTTCTAAAATGAAAAGACCAATTAGCAAACTAGTGTTGTTTTAACACAACATAATTACTACTGCTACTACTACTACAATTTAGCTATATTTTACAAGAAATAAATTAACCGGACACCGTTTCTATAAATAGAAATCAGTACTGCTTCCGGATAAAGGTTGTATATAACACAAAAGAAGGGGGTCGGCTTATATACAAGGTCTATAATAAAAAGCCGATTTGGAGGGTGAAACTAGAGGGTCAGCTAATGCATGGGGTCGGCTAATACACAGCGATATATGGTATTACATTTGTGTCCATGACAGATGATGTTTACGACACTCGTGCCTAAATTATCACATTTCCCTTGCTCTCGCTCGGGAAATACAGTAATTTAGGCACTCGTGTTGTAAATATCGTCTGTCATGGACACTCATATAATATCCTCTATGTATTTGTCACCTTATATTCATGATACATATCATATTTGTTACATTTATAGTATTTTTAGCCTAAACTTCATTTATTTGATTTATGCTATTTGTAATATTTTGCAGTAAATCAATTTCTCTTTTTTTTTTTCAGATGGTGACCAAGATTATACAAAAAATGACATGTTTACAGCATTGATAACCAGTCTTGTGAATCCAACAAACTCTTCCAAAGCCAAAGAAATGAAATTAGTGACTCTTGAACGCAAACTGGATACTTTGTTTACAGACATATATAAAAGAAAAGCATCATTCAGGGATGTTTATGGTAAATCTCTTTCAATTTTTATTGAGCGAAATTTTGAGAATTTTGATTTAATAAAAAAGAAAGGTGATTATGTTGTAAAACTAAAGAAAAGCAAAATTAAAAAGAGTCAGACATTGACTTTGGAATCCAGTGATGAAGCTCATCAGCATGCTGTAACTGGGAAGGTGTCTGAAAAAACTGTTGATCAGGTACAAACATCAGTAGATCCAGCAGTTTCTGATGACACTGACAAACGTCCTGCCAGTGATACTGATAGTGGGTGGCGTCCTGTTGAGGGAAGGAAGAAATGTAGAAAAACGATTACTCAAAATGAAGATGGCTCTGCAGTACCCAGTAGTAGCTATTGCTTATCAAAGCCCGATATGCAGCTAGCTATAGATACAATGTTTGTAGAAGACCTCTTGCAAAAGGAAGAAAGTGACAGTTTGTTGTTTTACCCTGATGATAAGGTATACAAAGATAACCCGTACCAGTTTATGCAGGATGTTGTTAGTGTGTGGAACACTCCCTCTAGACATGATGGCTTCATTGTCCTAGGCGTTAAATGTGGTGCAAGTCCACCACACAGGGTAACAGGTCTTGTTGTTTCCAGTGGCAATGATTTTTACCAGAGTATTTTTGTGTCAGAATGTTTCAGAATGAGACCCCAGTTCAAGTATACTGAGTTTGTGTATAAAGACAAAGTTGTAGGGGTTGTCACTGTTCCTAGTAGTCACGGCAAGGGCTATCCAGCTGTTATCATAAATGATAGTTGTGCACCACATTTTGTTACAGGACAAATATGGGCTCGATCTAACAAACAAAATAAAGTAATACCTGTAGAGAATTTATATACAGGACAGATTTATCAATGGTTCCTCTCAACAACCAGATCAGCATTATCTACTGAAACTGGTCTAACATCAGCTGTTGAAAGTGGACCAGTATCAACTGTTGAGACTGGTTCAGAAACCATGAGCACAGAACCGCTGACACCAGAGAGTGGCATTTCAACCTCTGTGACAGCACAGGCTCCACAGCCTCCTCAGGCTGTCTGTGGGAACAAAACACAGTTTGCAGCAGCAGTAGACTGTTTCAAAAAGGGTCATTTTGTTTTGGTGTCTGGTGAATACCCCAGACTTTCCAAACATCTAGAAAACCTTGCGCTTGTTCCTTGGATTTCGGTGTTTGACTTTGACAAGTATAGCAGAGACAATGGCTTATTGTCATGTCTTGAGGATGTCATTAGGAAAAAGAGGTATTTAAATGTTTGTACATGGAAAACTCCCAAAAGTAACCTGACAGAAAGTGGAACTCAGTGGTGCTGTTTGCGAGGGCTCAGGGAAATTCCTGACACTGACACACCAAATAATCCCCTCCAGTGGATTAAGAAAACAAAGCATGAGCTGGACACTATCTGCATCAACCTTGCAAGATTTGCTGAAGACTACACTGTCCTCAAAATAGTCATTTTATGGCCAGATGAAGAAATAAGTTCACAATGTATTTACAAGTTTGTATGTCGCTTGGATGAATATTTGACCTCATCAAAGCTAATTGTTGTTTGTTTTGAAGAGCCAAAAACAGACGCTTCAAAGTCAACATTAAGGTTTCTGATGAATGAATATGGAGAGAATATAGTTCAGGTAACATTACATGAGGAAGAGCTGTGCAGTGAAATATCCACCATGCTAGAAAGTAAACACATTGATAAGCAAATTAAATACACCCTGCCTAAAGAGGAAGGACTTTCTAATTCACATATTGGGGACAAAGATGCTGCCTGGCTACGTGAAGACATGGATGTTCTGTACGAGTCCAGTCCGTACACAAAGTCTTCCACTGATATAGATGTTCTGGATAAAGAAGCCGATAATTTTTTTCATGTAGGCACAATCCATTGGTTTGCTTGGTATGAGTTTGGTGCAGGTCATCTAGAGGTTGAGAGAGATATGATGACTCAAATTTTGGATCACATCAACCAGAAATGTAAGAAGGAGTACAGGAGTTTCGTTATTACGCTGTTTTATGCTCCTGGGGGAGGAGGAACTACACTGGCTCAGCGTATTTTGTGGGAACTTCATCGAAGCATCCCATGTGCTGAGGTGAAGAAAAGAGCAACCATTGAAGATTTGACAGATAAAATTACCTTCCTCAATGAGAAGACCCACCTGCCAGTTCTTGTGCTGGTAGATGGTGACGATGAGTTAAAAGTGAAACAGCTGGTTAAGAGTCTGAAGTCATTCTGTGCTGTTTTCCTATATGTCAAGCGATATCCATATCAAATTCCGGACACACCATGTCGCCCATGGGAAAACAAGTTTTGGTTGAGTGGAAAAGTGTCGAGTAAAGAGGCCAATAAACTTGCTCAGAAATTTGGGGATCGGTGTCATGAAGACTACAAGAAACAGAAGCTTCGCAAAATGAGCAAAGAGGTGTGTGAAAAAAATAAATCTCATTATGTTTTTGAATTTGGAATGGCTGTATACCTTGCAGAATTCAAAGGTGTTGCATCGTATGTCAGAGGTTACTTGGATTTGGAAAAAAGTCCAACTACAAAACTTTTACCCTGGCAAAAGGTTCTTGTTTATTTATCACTGGTTTATTATTATGGTCAGTCATCTATGCCATGTCAGTTTTTTGCACCTCTGATGAGCCTACCAGCAAACTCCAATCTAGATATCAGTGACTTTCAGTTTCCCATTAGTGCATTTGTGGTGGAAGGTCCCAGCAATGGTAGGACCAAAGACATCAGAATATGCCACTATTTTGTTGCTAAGGAGATCCTTGAACATGTTTTGAATCGATCCAGCAAACATGAGCAAGCAGAAGGGCTCAGCAAGATTGCCAGGAGGGGATTAAAGGAACTGTGTCTAGAGTTCATTTCGTACGCCAGTCACAGGAAACTCAAGTCTTCACTCACAGCCTGGACCATCATTCGAATTCTCACTCAGACATTTATCTTCAGAGATAACAAGGATGTGGGAGAGAATGAAACCCAAACAAAGAAGCCATTATTCTCACAAATCATGAATGACATTGATATGGATCCTCCATTTACTGGCAGGCTGGAGGTGTTGATGAAGTTGACCAGCTCATTTCCAGGAGATCCCAACTTCCAGGCACATCTTGGGCGCTTCTTCGCATACTGCAGAAGAGATGAAGACAGCAAAGCTGAGGCCTGTTTCAGGCATGCTCTAGAGCTTTGTAACCAACAGAATCTTGGAAAAGGTGTAAATGAGATTGATGATAATATGAAATCTACTCTGATGCACATATACCACATGTATGGTATGATATTCAAGAGAAAGGTGTCACGCTATACAGGGCGAAATCCAGCAGACAAACCAGAAATACAAACTACCTCAGAGGAATTTATGCAGAGAGCAGAAAACATCACATCTGATGCTGAAACAGCTTGTATGTACTTTGGCCTTAGTGGGAAGAATAAACCACTGGGGCATGATGAGATATATAACTATGCCTTTTCAAGTGAGATAATGGTTCGTCTGCATGTCTGTGACTTTGTAGAAAGAAACTACAAGAATGGAGGAATCGTAGATTTCCTGCAGAAGGAACCTGATCATCCTGCAGCCAAGTTCATCCGTGAGACAGTGTGTGCAGTTGAGGATTTAATAGTGGAGTGTTACAGTGTTATTGATCCTGAGAACATTGGCACTGAGCTGGCCAGGGCTCTGTACTGGTACCACTACCTTTTCAAAACACATTCCACAAAACTGGAAGAAATGTTCCTCGATGATGATATCTCATCCAGAAGACTGAAAATAGCATCCATGAAGCTGAAATACTTAACAAATGCTGATGGCACTAGCAGTGTATTTGAGGGAAAAAATATACAAATGGATGACCTTAATGAATTGGTTAATCTGTATGAAACAAATTTCAAAGAAGCTCTCATGTTTGGAGAAGCTAACAAAAGACAGCTTGATGGAGATTACAAGGAGTGGTTGTTTGCCATTCGGAACCCGAAGTTCAAGACCTGCTACTCAGTGGAGAAGGTGCTACAACACGTACGTAACTGGCGTGATACAGTGCCAAGTCCCACGTCCACCTTTTACCTGTTCATCTGCACAAGTCTCATTGGCTTTGGGAGCAAATCTCAGAAAGGCATCACTGAAACACTGGTTGAAGCACAGTTGTTGAAAGAAGATCTCCAAAAAGTAAGCAAGTCTGTTCTGCGACCAAGATACCCCCGTGAGTGGCTTGGAAAAGATGAAATGGGAATCAAATGTCTAATTTCCAGTAACCAGATTGTTGGTCATATTGAAGGTCGTCAAATTAAAAGTCCATCTTCATCAGTGCTGGCAGTGTGCAGGGGAACAATATGCTATCCAAACAAAAAGAAACTGTCTGGGTTTATTGACCTGGATCTTGGAGACAACTCAGTTCCTGTTAAAACATTTTTCATCCCTCTTTTAGCAGACCTGGAAGGGGCACGATTTGCAGGTGAACGAGTTCAATTCCATTTAGCCTTCTCCCTTGACCATGGCTATGAGGCTTTCCAAGTATCACTTCTTGCAAAATACCCATGTTCCAACTGTAGACAGAAGACTGAGGTACTGATGGATGAGAAATTTGTCTCCTGCCCTTGTGGAGGAATTGTTGAGCGAGAGGAAGCTGCTGCTACTGACGAGGAAGCACTTGCTTAAGCATCTAGTAGTTCAAGGCATTGAACCAGTGTGTCTGTGTCTTAATAGCAAACCTATCAAGAAAGTGCTGTTCTGTATGGTGGTGCATAAGAACTGCAAATCTTAGCTTATATCAGATGTGGATTAAAATAATTTGTTCTTAAGATTTGTAATTTTATGTATATACTGTATATAAACTGGAGTGATTTTAATGTATATCTGTTTGGTATGATTGATATCTTTGGCGATTCCATCTCTTAATATAGGTTGCAAAATAGTTGAGTGGAGTTAGCACCTGCCTCCCTTTAGGTTGGTCTGACTCTGAGCTTGACCTGTGTCAGGGAACCACCAGGGTATATATTTATAAAGCCATTTTAGTTAAAACGTTTTATCTCCAGTGTTCTGATACGAAAAACACATTTTAAATCAATATTATAATAAATATTTTCAGGTAAAACACTTTTTCAGTTATTTGTCTTAATGAGGTTAGACGTTATTGATTTAGACATGCCATGTGGGTTAAGTAAATTAAGTTTTTTAGCAATAAAACATGTTTTATAATTAAAACACCTTTATAAATATGACCCCAGGTGTTTTATTATGAAGATAATTCAAAAGCAAAAATAACTATAATATTTATAATTTAAAAAAAAAAGATTAATGTGTCAAAATAAATAAATATATAGCTCTTAATCTGAAGCTTATAATCTAAACTGATGTTCATTCAAGCCCGATACTGATTACATTTGTGTTATTGTTTCATTTGATCTTTACATATTTAAAACAGTTTGTGATAATTATTTATTAGTAAAAAGATGAAGTGAATAATACCATTATTTTTGTACCCTTTTAAAGAAATTACAGAATTGTTAAATAAATGGATTCAAGGAAGACCTTTTAAAGTGAGAAAACTGCCCCCAAAACAACAAAAATCTTGTAATTTGTATAAAGTTTAATTCACATTTAATATTTGAAACTTTTATGGTTTTGTTGTTGATGTGAATAGTTTGGGAGGGAGGGGGGGAGGGAAATAAAAAAAGATTTGAAAAATTATTAAGTTATATTTAATTAAGTTTAAAAGTACCTTGGTACACTATATTAACTACAATTGCTGTTTTTTGCGAGTACATATTTTGCTACTTGATTACATAACTGTAATCACATGAATACATTTTAAACAGTTTATATTTACAAGTTTTTATTATGTTAATGTAAAACAGATATGATTTTCATATTAAGATGTAAAATATACATTGTAGAGTAGTATATCTAGAATGTGCACTACTTAGCATATTTAGTATTGTTTATACTATAGATTTAAACTACATTTTATATACCAGTATTCAAATATTGAATATACTTTTTTATGCAATGACTTATGATTGTGATGTTATTAATTTATGTTTCCCTTTGTATCATGTCTTATCACTTTGTTGTATTTTGCAATGAATGGAATAAACTGAAGTATAAATGAGAAGAAAAGAAAACCACATTAATATTACTGATACATTTATCTGCTAACTGTAAAGCACAATTTAAAAAACAAAACATTTGTGTATTTGTTATAATACATCTGTACGTTTTATATACACGTATCTTAACTGTGTTGTGTATTAGTTATAATACATCTGTACGTTTTATATACATGTCTTAACTATGTTGTGTATTATTTATAATACATCTGTACGTTTTATATACATGTGTGTACTTACCTGTGTTGTGTATTAGTTGTAATACATCTGTACATTTTATATATGTGTGTCTTAACCGTGTTGTGTATTAGTTATAATACATCTGTACGTTTTATATACACGTGTCTTAACTGTGTTGTGTATTAGTTATAATACATCTGTACGTTTTATATACACGTGTGTACTTACCTGTGTTGTGTATTATTTATAATACATCTATGTTTTATATACACGTGTGTGCTTAACTATGTTGTGTATTAGTTATAATACATCTGTATGTTTTAACTGTGTGAAAGAGTGATATTGTTGCCTGAGAACAACACTGTTCTATCTCCAAAAGAACACATTTTGAGAAACAGTTGATGTAATATTCGCTGTCTTGTGTATTTAATATGGAAATACAACAAAGTTGAATACGGATATGTCCCATTATAAGCATGCTTATGATCCAGACTTCTGCCAGGACAAAAAACAAAGTCACATGGACACTTCAACTCAGTTTTCGTTAAAAGTGGAGATAGAACAGTGTGCTTTTCAGCCGAAGATATGATGCCAGGTGGAGTTATATTTAGTTTAAAACATTTGTTGTTTTTTTGTTTCAGATTTCAATGTTTATCTTGTGTGAGTTCCTTTTAATTTTAAAATTATATTTAGTTGCATTTGGGTTGTGGGGGTTTTGTAGGTTTTGATTTTAAAACAGTTTACTGGTAATGTGTTTGCCGTTACTTTGTTTGCTTTTCGTTGTTTGAGGAAGAGGTGGTGGTGGCAATTTTTAACAAATTATTGGTGAAGGGAATTTTTTTTTTTTTTTTTTTTTTTTTTTTTTTTTATTTTTTTTTATTATTATTTTTTTTTTTTTAAATTTGCATTGTATAATTGTATTAAACTATAGTGTATTCTACACTGGATGCCTTTAATAAACCAATAAGGCCATTTCAGTGACTACATTTCACGATTAAACTACAACCTACAAACTAGTATTGAATGTGTTTTTAACTATTTTCATTACTGTTAAACTCTGCTATAATTAATCAGTCTATTAATACTCTAAATAAATGGACATGTTATTTATTTATTTATTTATTTATTTATTTATTTATTTATTTTATTTTATTTTGTTAAGAAATTTAGTTTTTAATGTAATAGTCATATGTTGTATATATATATGTATGTAATTTTATACTGCTTCTATATCATGTACCTAAACTCATTATTTTGTCATTTAGTGCTTATAAAGGTTCATTGTTCAATCATGTTGTCTTGTATACATAATTATATTAGTCTTATTATAGACCAAAAACAAGTGAGAGTGCTAGTCTTATTGTAATTGTACTTAAATTATTGTTTTGTAATTTTATATGTTTACTTAGACAAAAGTACTTAAATTAGTTTTTGCATGTAGAAAGTAAAATATGTAATTGTAGACACATTATGTACTTAAACTTAAATGTGTGTCATTTGGCATGTGTGTATATATGTGTGTGTGTGTGTGCGTGCGTGCGTGCGTTGTCATGGAGCATAAACTTTTAGTGAATATAGCAAATTGATAGAAATCCTAGTATTTCTTGTTGCTAAACAGACATTACAAAATCTGTACTGTGAATTTAATACTAGACATGTTTTACATCTTAGTTTATGAATAAATTAAATGCTTAATTATTGTTTTTGTAACTACTAAGTACACGTACAAGCATGTTGTGATGCAAATAATGTTCAAGTACGGTATGAGTATAGAAGTTATTTATGTTACAAATTAATTAAATGTTGAGTATTTAATATGCCAGTATTACTCAAGGTTTTTGTCAGTAATATGCCATGTACTACAAATTTGCAAAATTTTAGACATTAATTAATTTTTTTGGCACACTTTTAACTTACAGTAAGGTATAAAATTCTATCCTGGGCATAATATAATGTACGTCAGCAACGTCTAACAAATAATTCCTCACTGTGATTATTATTATTATTATTATTATTATTATTATTATTATTATTATTATTATTATTATTATTATTATTATTAATT
>JAUTBW010087410.1:0-10387 GCA_032361425.1 Peltospira smaragdina | reverse complement strand
AATAATAATAAGAAGAAGAAGAAGAAGAAGAAGAAGAAGAAGAAGAAGAAGAAGAAAAAGAAGAAGAAGAAGAAGAAGAACAACAACAACAACAACAATTATAGGATAATAATAATAATAATAATAATAATAATAATAATAATAATAATAATAATAATAACAAGCCTAACAACAACAACAACAATTTGCAACACGAATTTCATAAATAGTTACACAATTTTGAATAATTTAATATTAACTGATATTTTTTATTATTTAAAAAATAATAAATAATAATAATAATAATAACAATAACCAATTTAATAATAATAATAATAATAATAATAACAATAACCAAGTTAATTTTGTTAAAACTGTTTTATTGTGGAAACTTATTTTCTTGAAAAAAAGGAACAGGATATTTTATAGCATAATTACAGACAACAGATTTTGTTCACCAATACGCACGTGCACATTGTGCGTAAAAGGCACCACGCTATGCTTATGTCACTCGTTAACATAATACTAATATATATTCAATGCTTCATTTGTTTTCTCATCGAAAACAATATCGCCTGATACGATTATGGCTGGTTTCTTATTCATTTATCACTATATTTCTTGTTCACATATCCGTCGCCATAAACGTAATTGAAACCACCACTCCCTATTGATTGTATCAAAATGTTATTTGTATCTTGAATTCTTAATGTATAATGTACTAAACATCGACAATGTGTTTATTAACGAATTAACTATGATAACAGCAATATATCTAATGTTAAAAATTATTTTTATTTGTCAAAAGTAACTGAAGATCACCCCCCTCCCCCTCCTACAATGGTCATTTCCAATCCAAGATTCTCGCAGAACCGTCCTCGAAACTTCACATTTTGACCAATCAAAATACAGCTGCTCTTTGCTCCGCATCTTGAGAAAGGCAGCCATATTGGTTCATTTACCACACCCAGGTATATCAAAGAGGAGTGTGTGTAAATAACCGAGGTCTCAATTTGGGTCAAGTGACGGCCCTTATTGTTGCCCGTTCATATTTAGCAGAATAGATGGAATTGGAAAATATTGTCGCCAATACCGTCTATCTCAAAGCAAGAGAAGGTAAGTAAATGAATTACCCAAAATGGCACCACGATCCGATGACCGTCCTGATTTTGTGTTTCCCGAGTTTCAAGACATAAAACAGAGTAGTTATCATTTGTAATTCCATTGAAAATAATTTCACTCATTCTCCACTATTTTCTTTTGCACTGTAAGTGATTGAACGAAACACATTTCGGATGTTTCCTGCTCGTCTTCGCAGTTTGGAATCGAACATGGAACCTTCCGAGTAACAACATGCATGTCATGATTATATCATGACGCAGATTTGTCATAAACGAATAATTTTATTACATTTTGCACCTTTGCTAAATATAGAATTTAAATTCACATGACATTAGTGATACACATATGTGGTCATTAGCACTGATAAATAATGCACAGAACCTACAGGTTATTGCAGTTTTGTAGAGTCAGAATCTGAAATGTCAAATTGAGTAGCTCTAAGCTTTAGAAGTTTAGCACAGCATTGTAGCAATTGACATATGATGTGGTCTTACACTACAGAATAAAAGTAAAAATGTACGACAAAACTTAAATTTTATTCTTTTGAAGATTCTTATAAACAGCCAACCAACCAAATGTAGATTTTCATGAGATTAACTAATATTTGTGAAATTTATGGCCATTTAATAAATTAGTTAACCAAAATGTTAGCATCTATCATGAAATATTCTCAGTGGTCCAATTGGGAGGGGGGGGACACTACACCCCTTGAACTGCATCACTTATTATTAAAAAAATTTACTACAGTAATGTTAATTTCTGCTTGCTCAGCTGTTTTCAAAAATTCTTATTCTTTGCACACATCCTTTTGTGTAATTTTGTAGTTTTAATTGCACCAGTGACATTGATGACACTATATCCAGGGTTGTCACAATGAGTCCAAAACAGAACAAAATGCAGAGTTGCATATGCCAGTTTATTATTATTATTATTTTTTAAATTCATATAATTGGTTTGGGATGTTTGTCGATGTGCAAGAAGGATGGGGAGCCACCTCCCTTTAATTTTGAACCGAGGAGAGCCTGGGGCCTTATTCACAAAAGTGTAAAGTTACACTTGCACGTAACATAACTTTTACGTCTGATCATTGGTTGAAAGTAGCATCTTTGACGTCATGAACCAATGGTTAGACGTAGACTTAGTACTAAGTTTCTAACGTAAATTTACACCCTTTTGTGAATAAGACCCCTGGCTTCTATGGAATATTGATCTCTTTTGCTTAATTATTAAATTCATTCCATATTTAGTGACAACATAAATTGCACAAAAAAATACACCCTTGGAACTGTAATAAGATATTTTACCTACCATTCTGTTACCACAACCAGCCACTTTGATGAATTAGCAAAGTGAAAAAAAATCATATCTTTTCACTGGCCACCAACTTGCTTGATTATGCATTTATCTGTTTAGAAATTGCTGTTTTTGTGACAAAACAGCATTATGTGGCATAGTATGTAAACATTACACCAATGTCAGAAATATCAAATAATCACATCACGTAATATCAACCTCTATGATGACATAACTCAATTTTGAAACACAGATAAACTTTGATAACCTTGTATATCAAACAGCTATTTTACCATACATTATATACTCTTATTTTCAGGTGGAGGTGGAAAAAGGAAGGGAAAGAGTAAAAAATGGAAACAGATTTTGAAATTTCCACATATATCACAATGCATAGACTTGAAGTCAAAACTACGTGAGTGATTTACCATTTCTAAATTTCACTAAAAACTGCAACCTAATGACTCTGTAGAAAACAAAACCTAAGAAAAGTGCATAGATGGGTTTTGTTAAACATATTATTGCTTATTATTGCCATTCAGAAAAGGAGAGGAATACTTAAAACAACCAAAATTATTTCATGTTTTGGTTAGATCTAAAACAAATTTGTGAAAATTAAATTATAATGGCCAAAGTGATATTTTTGGGGGCTAACATAATATTTTTCTGGTGATTTTACAGCTCTGGGCACGTATTTTCAAAGCTTTCTTAGCTCTAAGGAAACATGAAGTCCATAAAAATAACAACTTTTTACATTTATGTTCCTATCTGTAAGCCAAGAAGTGCACCAAATTAGTTATTTCCATTGCCAGTATCTCTGATTTATCATGGTATATAACATTCACTTTACTATGAGATAACTTGTACTGGCAAACTCTGGCACTTTCAGTTAATTTGTATGTTCGTAGGTGATAGTTTGCGTAGTGAAAATATGATTCCTAGTTAATGTATTGCTCCTGTTATTTATTATAGAGATGACCTACAAGAGCATGGTTGAACAGCAGCCTGTAGGCAGGGAGCTGTTCAGACAGTTTTGCGACACAAAGCCAGAATGGTCTCGGTTAATCAAGTTCATGGATGCGGTTGTGAGTACATTTTTTAATTAATATTTTTTATTTTTAGCAATGCACTTGACACATGTTTTAATAAACTGTTATATCGTTGTCGAATATATTTTGAATCAGGGAAATCCCTAGTGACTGTTCGACATGCATCGATTGTGTCAGGCAGGCATTTTTACCTTTAGGTTGTCAAAACAATAAAAATTGCCATGAAATTAGCTGATTCAGTCAGCTGTCAATACTTCAAAGTGATTGTGACATTCTGCCATTATTGTCAAATGAAAACACTCAAAACAAAATGACGTTTTTAAATCAAAATTTCTTAATATTTTCAAAAAAAACTAATGAAAACAAACCATGGCACTAAACACTGTGACCTATTTCTGTTGTCTGGGCATGAGCACTAGATGTTTCTGGGTGCAAAATGATGGGGAAGATTATATTAAAGGAACACACTATGATCGGCGAACAGCAACTCAGCTTTCATGATGTTGAACAATATATTACACTGTAAATCATGAAATTAAAGCGTATAAATTGACTCAATAATTGACACATTAAGTCTTCATCTGTAGGCCCCTAAGTCTGGCAATTTTCCACCCATTTCGAATCATGTCTGTTTTCACTTTAAGTTTGTCAAACACACTATTAATCCAGGAACAGGGAAAGGTACTAACATGTCAAAACAATGATTCGTTTATTGTCATGTGTCCACTCGCATCGTCAAACACAGGCACAATTCCATGCATGTTTCACAAACTACAAGCTTTATCAGGGTTCACATCCTGGAAATTCCTGGAAAGTGCTTAAAAAATATATTGATCCTGGAAAGTGTTTAAATGTCCTGGAAAAATCAGTTCACCACCTGAAAAGTCCTGGAAATATTTTTTCAGAAGTAATAAATAAAACACCATTATTGTACCTGCGATCCCCACGTAAGTTAAAATTATATTGTTGCTTTTACTATATATTTTACCACTGGTTACAGATACAACATACAAGTATTACAGTACCTGAATTACACCTGTTAGTCTTCGCTATCAAGGGATACTGTCAAACGCTAAATTCAAACTTTGTCATTTTATTTAAGTGAAGTGGGTCTCCCTGTGAAAGAACATGTTGTAACATTGAGCTTTTGAATGTGACCTAGATAGCGATAGTAGCATATACTGTAGTAATGAAACTGGTGTGGAGCATGCCAGTTAGACATAACATTACTGAATTGTCTTTTCTAAATGTTTAAATAATAAAAATAATCTCGACATAGTAACTTAAACTCTGTAACCATTTGTTATCCCTAGTGGGAAGGTGAGTCGCCGTAAAAATTTGCACCTCATTCTCAACAGAAAACTCACAACTTCGTGTTAAAACAATGACTTGTTTATTGTCACAGTAACTTAGCTAGCTGTATCAAGCCTGTCACCCTTTCTTAGTTTAGGATAACAGTCTGCGTTTGAGCAGTTGCACAGCCTTCCATGCTTTGAGCACTGTAATCAGTTTTAACAAAAATGCTAACATGTTACATCATTAGTGACTTATTTCTTTAATATCAACATATCAGTTATTATTTCATTAAAACTACCAGTGCGCTTTAAAAATGTATTTAGGGAGGGTGCTTATTGAGGACCAAGTAACAAATGACGCCATTGTGTTTTATTTTATTAAAATGTAAATGCCTCCAAATGACCTGTTTATGTTACCGGAGATGTCCGAAAGCAAGAATCGGTTTATTCCATAATTGTTTATTTTATTCCATAAACACTTCTTTTATTCAGTAAACACTTGGTGGGATCACAATTTTTTTTTTATTTATAACATTTTGTGATAGTTGGAAAAAAGATGACAAAAATAAATATTAATACATTTGCAGTATTTGTTCTTTTGGATGATATTATCATAGGACATTTGATCCATGAGCAAAACATGTTCATACTTTTTATGACATTACCTGAAAGTTTAAATTGCCGTCTGTTGCAGAAAATCTTGGAATTCCATGTTTATTACATTGTACAGGATAGCTAAAATTGAACTGCATCTATTTGAAAACACAATTTTTATTACATTATCTGTTAGGGGTGTAACGATACGGCAGGTTCACGATTCTTTGTGCATCTGGATTAGAATATTAACGCGTACTTTTGACTTTTTAACGAATTGATACATATATCGATAATCGTATCATAGCTAGATATATCGCGATAAATCGATTTATCATTACATTCCTATTATCTGTGTTAATTATGACTTGCTTACTGTTTGCAGTCATTGTTAGAGGGAGGTGGCCAGTAATTAAGTTATGTTTTTCTGTACTGTTACTTTGGGGGGGCACTTATTGGAGCAGGGCGCTTAATACATACAATACAGTAAATCAGTTTTTTTTTTTTTTTTAAATGCTTGTTTCAGTAAGTTAATTGATTTTAAAAACCCCACAAAACAACTCAAAAACATGTTAGGACTAAAGAACACCTGCAATTCATTTTTATGTTAGCTATTTTTCTTTCATCTGCCAGTGACCTAGATTCTAGCTTGGACTCTACCATTGTCAATTTCAACTGTGTAACACTGTGTTTGATGCTGGCCCACTTTCCTCCAGTTTGTTTTAAGCATGCAGTCACTTAGTCTTCATCGCATATAAAATGTTTAATTATTTTGTTAACTGAATAATAACACACTTATTTAAAACTATAACAGTTTATTTACAAAGGAGCGGGACATAGCTCAGTGGAAAGCATGTTCGCTCATTGTGCGGTGGGTCGTCGGATCAATCCCACATGGTGAACACGTTGGGCTATGTACCGTTCCAGCCAGTGCCCCACGACTGTTAATATCAAAGGCCATGGTATGTGCTATCCTGTTTATGGGATAGTGCATATAAAAGATCCCTTGCTGCTAATTGGAATGAGTAGCCCATGAAGTGGTGGCAGTGGGTTTCCTCTCTAACTATCTGCATGGTTCTTAACCATAAAACTGACGCCATATAACCATACACCAATGTGTTGAGTGCATCGTTAAATAAACATTTCCTTCCTTCCTTCAGTTTATTTACAAATATTTCATTGTTTCATTTTAATTTGTATGTTTTGAAACAGTTATGACAAACAAAAGCCACCAAAGCAACCTAGATCCTAACCGTTGTTAATTTCATCTGTGTAACACTGCCTTTTGAAGTTGGCCAATGTTCCTAGTTTTGATTGAAGATAGCATGAACAAAAATATTTCTGATTGGACATAATAAAGAATAAGTTTTAACTGATTGTGACAGATTTTTAGAATTGTTTTTGATGACAGCAAAATGATGTAAGCATTCTAAGGAACTCACTTATAATATTATTCATTATGTTTATTATTATATTATTATTATTACATTTGTTATGTGTATAATGGTAAATATGAAAATGCCCTGTTTATGTAATCACACATCAAATGAATATACTATTTTTATCACCTTTATTTCGATAATTTTATTGTTGACATGGCACTTCCCTCAATGAAACTGGCTTCCTATTTGAGAATAAGCCCCCCACCCCCACCCTGAGTGCTCAAAGTGGGTTTTACTTGCTGCAGACTGTATGATATTCACCAGTCAATATATATAATATACTGGGATGCTGTTAAGCAGTTATTAATTTCCAAGTAATATATTCTAAATCTAACTCTTGGAAAAAGATGAAAAAGTCCTGGAAAATTAATTTAAATAGTGCTTAAATGTCCTGGAAAATTAAACCATTTGAAGTGTGAACTCTGTTTATTATAAAAAATAACTTATTAAAGTTGTTATTTTATAGTTCTGTACTGTAATGCAAAGTTGCTTACATCATTTTGACAATACTGATGTTGATTAGAAACACCTCCCACAGTAAATCGCTATTTGTAAGTTCAATAAGTGGAACCGAGCTCGTTTAATACCATTAGCACCAGCTGTACATACATTTTATTTACTGAATTCACTTAAATTGTCCGGTCTGTTTAACCCAAACATTGATCTGGTATAAAAGAACTCAACGATGTTATCACAGTCTAGCTCATTGCTTGTCAACAGATTCTGGTAATCATCAGAAATAGACTTATAAAAAATTCTAAGTGATATGTTAAAATCAATAAATATTTATTCAATATTACATGGCATTTGATGTCCAGTTTCTAGGGGTACTGAATTTCACGGTAAAACGAACAAAATCACGGAAAATCATTTATTAATGTACTATTAAAGTACTAATTTCTGTTTCATCATTGTGATATTTCTGAAGCATACTGTGAAATGATACAAAGTGTATCAGGTTCCCTAGGGGTTTCAAAATTAAAAATAAGTTTGGCTGGACCTGGTGTACTGGTATATTAAATAGATTTACCTACCACTGAAAACATCTAATATCCCAAGGGCCTTATTTGAAAATTGCTATAGATAGAAAAGGGATTTTTTGTGAAATAAACAGAATTATTTACTTCATAAGCGGAATTGGCAATTTTCATAAACGGAATTGACATTTTTTAATAAGCAGAAAATCAACACCCCTAAGTTTCTGACATAAATCTGAAGTAGAACACTCGAGGTGCAATGGGTCATATCAGTCTTACTTGATACATACACTGAGCTATTTCTCATTTCAGCCAGTGCTCTACCGCTGGAGTAGCAAAGGCCAAAATGTGTGGTGTCCTGCTAATTGGAAACTGTAGACTATAATAATGGCAGTGGGTTTCCTTCCTATTAACTAAAATGGTCCTTAACTATATTTTAACCATGTGTCATTAAAAACCATGATCCACACTCTCTGGAGTATAGTAATGAATAATGCATACATGTTTGGAGTATAATCTGGTATATACATGTATATGTAGCATAGTGCTATGTAAAACTGCTGAGAGAGAAATATATTTTGTTTTAATTTTCCAGTGCTCTCAACACACACATCTACAGTTATGCAAGGTATCCGCTTAGGAATTGTTTTTGACTGGCCAGTTGGGCCACTCGCTGTGCTCAATACTTGACTCGCCCATGCAACTTTTGAATGACCTGTGACCAAATTGCATTATAAACACTCAAACGCACTTAAATTGCACTTTAAAAACTTGCAGTCATCTTATACAAATAATAACAATAGAAGAGTCGAATGCAGGATTTTTGCAAGGAGTGGGTGCTGGACAAAAAGTGCAGCCGATTAGCCCATATAATTATTTACTGAATAAAAAATGAGGTAAAAATATAAAATGTTTGTATGTGAATTGGTACAAATTATGTTTGACTTTTTTTTTCATGTTTAGGTGACATTTTATACCAGTTAAAAACGATAG
Organism: Peltospira smaragdina; assembly: GCA_032361425.1. Lineage (NCBI taxonomy): Eukaryota > Metazoa > Mollusca > Gastropoda > Neomphalida > Peltospiridae > Peltospira > Peltospira smaragdina. The sequence goes on along the minus strand of JAUTBW010087410.1, from coordinate 1,643 downwards.
AAATTGTACAAAAATCAACAGTCAGCTTTACTTACTTACGTTAGAAGCTAGCTGTCCAGCAAATCATCCATTATTAATAATCCATGTACTTTGTTGACTCCAATTTTTTTCTGAAACTAACTTTGATATTTTGTCAGCCATTTCATAACTTTCAATGTGCATAAAACGATCGAAATTACCATCAAATTAGCTAATTCAGTCAGCTATCAATTTCTCAAAGTGATCGTAACATTCTGCCATTACTGTCAAACAAAAACTCACGAAGAAAATCATGATTTTAAATCAAAATTTCTTAATATTTTTGAAAAATCAAACGAAAACAAACCATAACCATAAACACATTGGCCTATTTCCTGTTGCACTAGACGTTTCCGGGTGCAAAATGGCAGGAAAATCGTATTAAAGGGATACAATACAATCAGCAATTTCCGACTCGATTATCGTGACGTTGGGCGAGATATCTCGCCTGCAGCAGTCAGAAGGTTAAATGCACTAAAATGGTGTGATCAGTCTAGTGAGAAATTAAGCATTTTTTAAATTAAAATGTTTCCAATACTATACCATAGCTGTTAATACATTTCAGTGTTCATACCATGGCAATGTAGCAGTACTTCTGTACAATCTGGCGAACATTGCGGAACTCTTCTTCCAGGTTGTGAGCCCAAACATCTCGTATGGTACTAACACTTGTCTGTGCCACGGACGGCATTCTTCCAACATAACGTGCACGCCCACCAATGATCACACCTCTATGATATCACAGTGATACCATACAACGTAAATTTGTCCGAGTTAATCTATAAAAAAATGTCAGTAATTTCTTAAAAGCTACATTCAGTAGTATTTTTTACGATTATCTTTTGTGTAGCTTTAATGTTTTGCAGTAGGCTAAACTAATTTCATGTGAATAAATATGCATAACAATACTACCACTGTAACCCGCCCTGGCATCGAACTGTGCTGACATTAAATATTTAATATTATAAAGTGTTATGTCATGAGGCTGTTTGACAGCAGCCCATGAAATTGATGAATCTATAGTTAATTAGCATTATAAACAGTTCCAAAACAAAATAGCCCAATAAAGCTAAATCAGAGTAATATTACAGCATAAAAATGTGTGTGTTTACAAGGTAAATTTAAATAACAAACTTTAAAAAATAATAATAACAAATAAAATATGAAATATTGCGACTAACCCAGTTTCTATTTCACAAACATTCGGTAACATAATGTCCTTAAAATTTATTCCATTTATTAAACTACTACATACCAATGGTTGTAAGGAACCAAAATAGGGATAAACGTACTTCTCTATCAGTGTGAAATAGATTTTAATATAAAACAGATGGCTTTTCTATTCCTTTATCAGCAAAAAACAGATACATCTCTCCTTTTCTTCTGGTGTTATTTCCTGTTTGTTAATGCGCAGACGCAAAATAAAGTGCTAGAGAAATGCAATAACAAGTTACGCTGCGTTATACTATTTTAACCAAACGAAGAGGAACCAGTAGGAAACAAAAAGCAACAAGTAAAACTACATTCTAAACACCATGCTATGTAATGGCGAGAGAGACAGAGAGAGAGAGAGAGAGAGAGAGAGAGAGAGAGAGAGAGAGAGAGAGAGAGAGAGAGAGAGAGAG
>JAUTBW010087299.1:0-10391 GCA_032361425.1 Peltospira smaragdina | reverse complement strand
AGCATTCCAGACTTGATGAGGAACTTGTCCACCAGTTTCTTTTCTCGAATCAACGGGATAACCACATCTCGAGTCATTCCTGTTTTAGGGCATCGAATGTCTGTAGTAAGAAAATACAACATTGCCATATTTTGCTACAATTTCTCTTTTGAATCATACACTACAAAATGCTATAACAGATCTTTGGATAGTAGATTGCATTAAATTATTTTAGCAAAATGCGAGGTTGTTTTTATGATTGAATAATTTGCATATTTTACTCACACTTTCCTTACTTGACTACCAGTAATTTCACACTTGGTTTGATTTAATACTCAATATGTGATATCTATTTAGTACTTGGGTTCATTCAACATTAAATAATCTACAATACAATGATTTTAAATCATCAGCATGTCTGGTGGGTGCTTTTACCACCAGGTTATTGACATGCCCATCTACAGTAACACGTGGCACGTGTTATTAAAATAACATCAGCCTTTACCATCCACGCTGTCCCGTCTGGATATTCGCTTGCCCATCGTCTTCGTGCCGTCCTCACACCTCTTCCTCGCACTGAGGAAGGTCAAGGTCGCGTGACTAGCAGCCTTGAATGACATTCTGCCCTTGCGCTGATGCACGTGCATTTCACTCTTGCTCTCACGTCGGTCAAGTGGGGGTGGTTCGTTTGCCCCATCATCTTCATGATCTGAACGCGTTCCCCGTTTCCAGCCTAAAAATATAGCAGCCATTGCAGGTCCAAATAATCGCTTGATTGACAGAACTATTTCCTAATTACAAAACTAAATTCTAAAATTAATTGTATTTAAAAATAACAACATTTACTTAATTTATGTAGAAAATGGAGTTAAATAATTTTATCAATGTAAATACAACATACTGACTGACAGCATGTGTTGATATATTAAGTCTACAATGATCACTGCTGTACTGAGCTCAATTGAGTGCCAGGTCACTAAATGTGCCCAGTTTCCTACCTGGGTGACTTTATTATGGATGGATAATGGCATTAGTCATCCCAAAATGTTGTTTCCCAGTTCTGTTTGGAACATCAGTGAAATATGCAATCAAATCAAAATGTCTCTTTCACCAGTTAAATGAATGTCTTTGCATCCAATTATTTTCATTTACCTAAAGCAACGCTTTTGTACTTGGGCCCATTGAAACTGACAATACAGAGACTTGGGGCCACCATACTTTGCAAACAGTTTCCAAGCCCTGCTGTATGCAGGAGGTCGCCGTGGTTACCTATATTGAACTTGCTGAAGCGGCGGCGTGGGGTGCTGGAGCTTGACGGGGAGTCGTCCTCTGCTGCTGAGATGCTGGTGCGCGGGCTCAGTTTGCCGTGGCCGAGGTCATCCACCACCTCCGAGTCGCTGGCCGCGTACTGGAACATCAGCGACTGCAACATACACAGCAGTACTACACTTAACAAACTATATAACAAGTGCAAGCAACTATGTACAGTGTATCATACATGTCGCTAAGGGGCATTTATTAACACAAGAACTGAATGTATTTAGTTGTTGTTGTTGTTTTGGGGGGTTTTAATGACGCACTCAACAAATTTTTATTAACGGTTATATCCGTGTTGGAAATATAATTAGAAAAACCTTAGTGGTTGTCTGCCAGGGATCAATCTCAGACGGATCAGGCTATCAAGGCAACCACAATGTTGCACTTAACGACCAAATATGTATACTGTATCACATACGTTGCTAACAGGCATTTCATTAACCTTCTGACTACTGAAATCGTTCTTTAAAAAAACGTTTTTCATTTATTTACTGAATAAAAAATTAGGTAAAAACATAAAAATAATGTCTGCATGTGAACTGGTACAAATTATTTTGAAGAAAAAAATTCAGGTTTAGGTTACATTTTATACCAGTTTAAAAGGTACAAAATTAAACATTCTAGTTAAATATTAACACAATGTCAATAATTTACCTTTTTTATTTTCTTCCTGAACAATGACTTCCTTGACTTTCCAGTATGATGTGGTTCCTCACTGTTAACGATTCCCGGAGACTTCAGCTCATCGCCGCTCTCGGACGTAATCGACGTCGCTCGGCTTAAACATTTACAACACAGAATGTTATTTTATTTTAAATTTCATTATTTATAATTTTTTACATTTAATGACACACTCAACACATTTTATTAATGATTATACGGGCATCAGAAATATTTTAATTAGAAAAACGCCTAGTGGCTACCTGACATAACCAATCTCAGACCAACCACGTACTGGATGGGCAGGTATTCCACTAGGCTATTAATGTGCTAATTTACAACACAGATTCAGTCATTCCTGTTATTAATGGCATCAGCATAAGAACTTATTTATAATTGGCCTGCAGACCATTGAAATTTTTTGACTAAATTTGTTTTCATAATACTGGTAATAATTTGTTTATTATTTTATTTATTTTCTGACACCCACTAGCTGATCTATTTTTTATGCTGGGGTGTTGTTAACCATTCATTCATTCATTATTTTTCATTTGAAAGTCAGCAAATCAAGTAAATTTAGTATAAACAACTGATGTATAACTACTGATGTATACATTCTCTAATTCTCTAGGAAAAACCAAAGTATTGAGATAGATTTATAATGACTGCCTTTATCCCAAATAAATCTAACCAAAGAGGTTTTCTGGTATGTTTTTACCTTTATCTTAATTTGTTTAACCATTATTTTCTGTCAGTACTGCTACTGTGTCTACAGACTGTAAGTGTAATGCACTGGTCTATTACGCAGCGAATCAATAGCCTAGTGGTGAGCCATTAGGTTTCTTTCAACAAAAAAACCAACATGGCCCTGATATAACCGTTGATAAAAATGTGTTGAGTGCATTGTTAAATTGAAAAAAATATATATACATAAATATGATGTAGGCTATTACTTTTTAACCAACCTGACTGGTCTGACGGGCTTGACTCGTATTTCCCGCTCTCTCTCCACTTGACGCCGCTTCAACTTCTGCAGTGGATCCAGCAAGCCGCTCAACGCAACCTTGCGGAACTGACCGCCGTGCACCTCCTTCACATACGACATCAGCTGACGCACATCACAAAATAAACCCTGCAGTTTGGAACGGTAAAATGTTTAAGGCTATTTTAAATTGGAAATTATTAAACATTTAGCAAATCCTTAAGTGATCTTTTCAAAAGAAACCTTATCAATGTAATCCTATCAAACTTTAAAATTCAAGGTGAAGCATAATTCAACTTGAACATACACAACCTCAGTTATTGTAGCTTGTTAAGATTTTGTAGGTATTTATTTGGCATTTTTAGATCACAGTTAAATTTGCCAATATTTATGCTCCCTAACTTTTCCACATTTAAAACTACAGAAAAATAAACAGAAAATATTTGCGAAATCATGACAGAAGAACACTTACAATGTTTTCATGGCCATACAGTTCAGACACACAATCGACACATCTGGAAACAAATGGCTTCACTAAGTTCGCTATCAGCACGCCCTCCACCCCTCGGTAGCCCTCTCCATTCATACTGTGTCCAAAATTATTGGCATAGCTGTTCTTTGGCAAGTTTTCTTGGGAGACAGATTTTTTCTGGGCTGGAAAAACAACAACATTAAATATATATTAAGGCCATATTACTATACAATGTCATTTATTCCACAACTCTGATTACAGGATCATTTGAATTTTTTGATTTCGTAAATTTTATCTAAGACTAAAGTATCATCACAAAAAGAAAATACAAATTACAGTTCAATATATCTATACAGTGTACTCAAAGAATGACATCAATCATGCAAAAACCTACGCAGTGGCGACTGTAGAATTGTTGTGGGATCGATGCAGAATCCGAGAAATGCATGAAGAAAGTCAACTGTTTCCTGCAAGTGTCGGTGCTTGACGGTGTCACGCAGGAACTTGTGGAAGAGGGGAGGGTTCCGCCGATACAACTGCTGTAGACAATTTTGACCCTTAATCCGAAGATGGTCTCCCTGGGCTCCAATAATCCCATCACCACACCCATGGGGGCAGCCTAGGTGCTGATAGATCCTAGCACATGAAAGAAAATACACATAAATTATGGTCAATATTACAATACAAAAAACACATTTAGTTATGTTATGAAATGTTAAGTGTTGCTTATTTGGAATCAACTTTATGTACTTGACCTAAATCTGGATGATTTCCTACCTCTTATTCAACCTGTTATTAATATTCCTAACTTCACTTTGCTATAAGTAACATGTTTAAAGAATGCAAGTCTTGATTTGCAAATATTTAATATCATCAAATTGTGCAATAATCTGTAATAAAAAGTGTCTGTTTTAAACACAGACTCCTTTATGATTTAAAATCATGCTGTTATTTGCTTTCTTCTGTCATTTCTGAAAAGAGTATAGCATATTTCGACATATCATCACGCTACTATCTCTGTCAATTAAGCCAGTCCTCTAACAATCATACTAAGCCAAATATACAAGTAACAAGCTGTTGCTACCTGAACAGGCTGTCCATGGCCAGGCTGTGTGCTGTGATTTCCTCGCTGTCTTTTCCTCCGCCAGTGTGGGTTGTCTTAGCTGAACACTCATCCTGGTTGTCTTGAGTGATGGGTGGCTTCAGCGGCGTGCTGGCTCTGTTGGACTCAATGATGTCCAGGTCAAGCAGACAGTTGAGGATGTTGAGCAGGACTTCGCAGATTCGGGGAGACCGCTCGTTCATTGACACGAAGTGAACGGCACGCAGGACTACCTTGTAGTTGATGTGGCCATTGTCCTGTACAGCAAAATCAACAATCATCTCAAATAATTTGGGACTTAGATGTTTTTAGATTCATTGATAGATTATGTTAAATTACACTGTTTTAACTGGATTCCAAACAATTTTCTTAATAGTGGGCTAATTATGCTATGAAGATCTTATTATTGTAATAAATAATTTTTCATCACATTTTAGTTATTCCTGCAGATTAAAATAATTGGGCAATTGTTAATCAAAATATTGTGAAGGATACCAATTAAAAACAAATTCATAACATTTTTAGTCATCAATTATTTATATGTAATAAACACAAAGGTTCTATTTTAACTTTTAACTAACACTTGACTTTTAAAAACAAATCTGTTTTTATTTTAAAGTAACAACAGTGCTGATACATTACCTGGATGTAATGCTTTGATCCAGAGACTTCTTGCACTTCGTCGTCATGCTTGTAGCAGATGTTTGAGTCGGTCATACTGCGAGGTAACTCAGGTGATGCTGATGCCTTCTTATTAGCGTTGGCCTGACCGGAGAGCTCGTAGTTGGAAGTCGACAGGTTCTTTGGCTCTGGGCTGTGTTCTGTGATGGTTATGATGGGCTTCTTAACCGCCTCTGACCGAACATTTAGGTCATTCTGCGACGAGTTGGAAGAATCCTGGCCACTCTGTAAGCAACTGCTGCACAAACTCTCTCTGTCCGACTGGGGCAGGGTGGGCATGCTCTTGCGTTGGGACGAGTAGGCTGACATTAGTCCTCCATATCGCTCATCCCGGTGACTGGAACCGTAGGAGCCAATCGCAGAGTTGGGTCTCACCATGTCGGGCTCAGTGTCCATCGTGGATACGGTGCAGGAACTGGAGGAGTCATCCCGTGTCCCACGTGAAAATATCTGACCACTTCCAGTCATATGCTCGTGTTTTGAGGCCTTTGATGACAGAGATCCACTTTCTTCTACTTCTTCATTTTCCTTCCTCCTCAAGAAAGACTTCCCAGTGTCAAAAAACTGCTTCAGTTCAACGACCCGTATTTTTTTGTAGGGCGGTTCTCGCCTTATTTCCGGGGTGCTGCAGGTGCCCATGCTGAGAGGATGACTGGGGTCAACACTAGAAGTCAGTTTGGGCGACGGCGACCGCGAATCAGGACTCTGGACGGGAGTGAACCCACTGGACCGGTCATCAGGGGTGGACGTCTTGCTCTGAAGAACCTGCAGTATGGGGATGGGCAGCGACTTGCTCCGCGATCGCTCCATGTGCTCCATGCGGTTCTGCTCGTCACACACCTCCAAGGTTCTCTGGTGGACATAGCGCAGTGCCCAGTAGATCCCGTCCTCGTTCCAGTTCAGACAGAACAGACACCGCAGCACGGCCACGTCAAAATAGCTGGCGCTCAGCAGGTCTGGAGCCTCGGGCGCTCCCGGCACAGTCCGCCCACTGGCAACCGCACTGGCCAGCTGCTGCTTTACGTACTCTTTGTCCACTCCAGACGTCAGCTTGTGGAACGCGTACGTCTTTGAGTCGGGGAGAAAGGCAACTAGGGCGTCCTTCTGGCCGCACTTGCATATCATGGGACCGTCGTTGGTCTTGAGGGGCATCACAGTGTTGCAGTTCTCGCACAGAACCTCCATCGTTGCTGTCTGCGACTCGGAAGCTGCCGCAGACAAGGCACAAATGTCGCTCATCCTGGCCAGGGGAGCCAGCGGAGACGTCGACTCGTGGATGCTGGTTCTGAAATTAAAGTTAGTGTATGGTTGAAATCTTATAAAATCAAGTAAACACAAGCATAACTGCACTTTTAATCTACTCATAAGTTGTCACCATTAATATTTATTATCAAATGCTTACTATTTGTAATTTTCTAATGCAGATGAAACTAAACCATACATCATTTATTTGCTTTCAAAAATTTGCACAATATTGCATGATCACTCATGGAAATTTTGTGCTTGCAATAAAACAAAGAAAACAGAACTTGATGATCCAGTATTGGAATGCGGTTTTAAATTTTTACTTGGATAAGCCAGATAGTGCTATTAAGACTTTATTACTTAATACACGACAGCAACAAGAGTTTTTACTTGGGATGTTAATTACCTGCTTGGTGGGTCGGGGTTAATGAAGTACAGGTTTTCTCTTGATGTGCCTTTTCCAATGTAAATATTGGCAGCATTGGTGTTTACCTAAAAACACAGACACTGATTACATGAAACAAAAATAACACGTTCAACACTGATCTAAAGCATGCAAAATAAAACTACTTGATCCTAATTCACAGCAATGGTGTACTCTAGTTGCAATAAGTAAAATGAAAGACAGGTTTCGTTTAATACTTAACCTAATTATGGTTTAACCAATATATAACAAAAGTTGTATTTTTCATTTACTGATGTACTCAATATATTTGATCAATGTTACTTACATTCTCTCGTAAGTAACAAAACCTGTTACCTCAATGTTCCAGACAGTCAGCCCAAACAGCTGAGGTGTGTGTCCAGAACATCATGGATATAAGAACCAAAATAAATATTAAAAAGTAACAAAATATACATTATGACAATACATGGTAAAGGAAATACCTATTAAAATGAGCCTAAACGGGTTACCTTGAGTAGATTCCTCTGAGCCTTGAGAACGCTGCGCTGTGGTTTGACGGGGGTGGAGAAGCACGGGATGTCTGGCTGCCGGTAGTCCCACAGCGGCTGCCACAGCGTCAGCCCGTTCTCCAGCTTGAGCGAGTCGAAGTCCGAGTCCTTCATGGTGTGGATGAGGGGTGCAAACAGGTACACGAACAGCTGGATGGTGCCGATGGGGTGCATATACGAGTTGATGCCGCCCGGCCGCCGCACGTTCTTCTCGGTGTCGGCATCCTCACACTCAGATGCGGCGTCCAGCATGATCCAATGCAGCGTGTACAGCAGCTTCGTCTCACTGGCACTGAAGCGCTCGTCTGGGTGGTCGTGCTTGCGCTGCAGCAGCAGACTGGAACATGCGTGCATCAGGTGAGGGAACGCGGCCTGGATCGTCTTCCACCGAGACACACTCTGGATCGCCTCACACAGACTCGGGGACAAGCCATGCAGGATGTTCTGCACAACCACACGCTCAAATGTCTACAAACAGAGAAAGAATTTTTTATAATGACAAACAAATATTTAATAATAAAAATCCACTTCACACAGGCTTGGGGACAGGCCGTGCACGATGTTCTATAAACCACTTGCTCAGATGTCTATAGATAGTAAAAGAAGTTCTTACATTTTTTATAATGACATAGTAAAAGAAGTTCTTACATTTTTTATAATGACATAGTAAAATAAGTTCTTACATTTTTTATAATGACATAGTAAAAGAAGTTCTTACATTTTTTATAATGACATAATGACATGCTGTGCAGGATGTTCTGCATAACAACTCACTCAAAAGTCTACAAATAGTAACATTTTTTATATTTTTTATTTAAAGATGCACTCAACACATTTTTATTAACAGTTATATTGGCATCAGAAAAACATTTGTATTAGAAAAAACCCTAGTGGTTCACTGATGGGGATCGGTCTCAGATCAACCTGTCAAGAAGGCTCTCTAACCACTAGGCTATCAGGGCACCCCTCTATAAATAGAGAAAGAATTTCTAATATTGGTTTTTAATGACATAAAGGTATTGCATAACAGTAATAATCTGCAGTATTTCACTCACAGGACTCAATCTCAAAGTGACTATTCATTAATTGGGTACTCCAACTACGTGGTTATGTTTGCTTGTTTTTAAAGCAATAAGTTCTAGATAATTGTGAAAGAGAAAGAAAAAAAATAAAAATAATAATAATAATAATAATTACTTTGTAGTTGCTACAGAAATATTGGTTAATTTCAAATGTGATATTTTGTTTTGTACCTTGCAATTGTAAGTTTAAAAGCTTAACCCTTTCTAAATGATATCAATCACAGAAGGTTGGTTTACTTCAGACTGGCTATAGATGGCCCACACATTCAACATATAATTCACCGAGTCATATCTTACTGACTTGCATTACTTATGGTCCGATGCCAATGTAATATGACAGACTTAGGTTTCCTGTAAGTACGATTTTAGAGATGAACTAATTCAGCAATTTATTCCTCTGAGCTGTCTCTGAATATTTTATTAATAATGAAATACAGACTAACAGTTTTTCACAAATATAGTTGTATGTATAATATCCTAAATGTTTGATACATATATGATGTATACCACAAAGGTTGGTACAGGAATTCTTGAAGTTGATGACACTGGTGAAAATATCATGGCATGATTCCAATTGAGTATATCAACATAATAAATAACGACATTCAGCTTGAAAATCTTTAAACACCACCACAGAACAAACAAATATAACAAACGAAACATAAACTGTAAATAAAATAATAAAAGTCATCAATATTTATTTGTTTTTATAGGTTCAATAGTGATTCTAAAGATGTAAGTAGTGTAGTGAACACCTGTAACATTACTCAGCATTTATGAATCGCACAGTATTAAGTTCAGTGCAGCCACTATTCCCAGATCTAATAGATTATTACACAAATATTACTGGAATAAAACAGAACCTATAATAAAATAGAGCTAAAAACGAAAATTAAAATTTTGTAAAACGGCACTTGTTAAAGAGCAGTGTTCTGGTACACGGGAAACTGTCATACAATATTTATCTCTCACATAATGTGCACTGGTTTACCACCATAATTTTATGAATGATGGTGTGTGTCAATTTAAAGGTTATTTATCTATTTCAAAGAATGTTCAACAAAGGTCAGTTTTAATTAAATGTTTTGCACTGTAAAATTGTAAAACAAAATAATGTGTCATGTGCTGTGGGCAGTAAACAAAACATTGTTGCCATTTCAGTTTAGTTTATCTGTTGTAGATTTCCCTTATTAACACTGTGTCAAAAACAAATTATTAACAATATGTCAAAAATTAATTATTAACAATGTGTCAAAACCAAATGATTAACAATGTGTCAAAACCAAATGATTAACAATGTGTCAAAACTATGTGCTTGGCTATTAAGTTACTACTTCTACATTAACATATACGGTTCTTTTATGACTGTCAACTAAGAACATTAACCATTTATCACTTTATATTCCCCATCTTTTCCAGACTTAACCTATTGCAACAGCACTCAAGTCTGTCCAACATAATGACTACAGCTGGATGGTGGACATCTGGCAACTGAATGAGCATGGTTCTGTTATAATTACAACTCTGTCAGGGTCTGCATGTTGAGTTCCACCCACAGACAGTGTTACAGGACCACCGTTCAGAAGCGAGCAGAAGGCCAAACAAAAATCAATGTCTGCGATTCAGCCCAGAACTAATCAATACCGTGGTTTGTTTGGAGACTGGCTTGATAGCCAGACCGGCTCAATCCATACAGACCAGCGACCAACAAGTTCTCAACTGACAGAGAAGAAGTGTTGCTATGGTAATGGAAATTATCTAACACTACGCATTAAAGAAAAAATTACTGAGCTGTTTACTGTAAAGCATGAGCTCTTAGCTCAGAAATGAGAACTTTACTAGGATATTACTACACTGCTTATGCAATAGGATTTACATAATAAGCAGTGGTTCAACTGAGTTTTTATTCTGATGGGG
>JAUTBW010087188.1:0-10392 GCA_032361425.1 Peltospira smaragdina | reverse complement strand
ATATATATATATATATATATATATATATATATATATATATATATATACATGGTGTTACCCTCCACTGATCAGTTGTGGAATGAACTTCCCCTATCCATATACTTAACTAAAACACTAATTTTTACCTTAATTTTGACCTTAATCTCGATACTAATCTTTAAAATGGGTAGGAAACTGGCAGATATTTTATTGCGTTTTTACTTCTGACAAAGTTAGAAATCAGGATATAGCAGCAAAATAAATATACATATAACTGAACAAATATGACTTTTTTGTATTTAATAAATAGACTAGAAAGTAGTCGCCTCCATTAATACAATAACTGTTAATACATAAATACATAGTGCATAAAGTAAGATATGAAACTGAAAAGAATATACATTTTTTCTTTGACCTACCTGTTTTGTGATTCTATAATTGTTGATATTGGCATATTAAGATTCATTATCTATTGTCTTTTACATTTACTAGTATATGACATTGTTTCAATTATAGTATGCTAATCTTATAGAAAATAATTATTTTTGTTTCAGCCTGCCCCTCATTTGTGTCCTTGGAGATCAGCCATGATGGGTCAACCCTGGCCCCACTGTGTCCCCCATTGAGAACATCTAGTCTAGCTTACATCAAGATCCTTCTGCCAAAACCTGAAGTTACATCGTCAGTCACTGTCCGCCTACATCGAGCCCATGACTCGATGACCATCGGTCTCTCACAGATCCTGCTTATGGGCTTCAGTGCTTTCCGCGACACACACAGAGGAGCATTTGGATGTTACGTGTCAAATGATACAGCATCACGCTCAAGGTCAGTTGTCTTGACATGCTGGCTTTATTGTTTAATAATTATATTTGAAAAACTAATATCACTGTTACTCAGAAACTGTTTCAAACAAAATTTAGTATCGTAAGTTCTGAAAGTATAATACTACCTAGATAAAACTTAAATATTTATATAAAACAGTTTATTAAAAAAAAGTAAAAGGAGAACATTAAAAAACACACGCACCTAAACACAACCACACAAACATAAATATGGAACTATTTTGAGAGTCGGTTTTCAATGCATTTTAAACCACGGCCTTATAATGCTACCGAACTGACATAACACAGAGGTAGAGCATTTACTGATGATGTGCTAGGTTATTGTAATGATCCCATTTGGTGGACCCCATTGCATTATTGTCTTGTTCAAGCCAGTGCATATAAAAGATACCTTGCTGTTAATCAGAAATAATAGGTTATGTGGCAGCAGTGGTTTTCTTATTGGTCCTTAACCATATGTCTGACATCATATAATAAAGAAGATATTTTGCTTCGAGAGTCGTTAAATAAATACCTCTCTCTCTCTCTCTCACTCTCTCTCTCTCTCATATATATAATTCCACTCTGTGATTTCAGTGTTGGGTGGGTGCGTGTGTTGGACCACTGCCTCACGTCACAGGGTGACGTCCAGGATGCTGTTGCTGCAGCGGCGGCCCCCACACCTAACCTGCTGGCCACATGCACCTCGCTGCTAACCTCGTCCATGGCCTTGCTGTACAGTGCGCAGATAGAGGCTGTGCTGCTCAAGATCGGGCTGCACTCGAAAAACATGGGGCTGGCGCTCATCGACAACATATTGCGCAGTCCAGCAGTGGTCAGAGAACCAGGTAACACAGAAATAGAGAATATCTAGTTTACTTGTTATATTTATCCAGCAGTAGAGCCAGGTAACACATTAACATAGAGAATATCTAGTAGAAAGTGTATTTTTAGGTACATATGACTGTTGATTTATGAATATAGTAAAGTACACTTATAATGAACTACTGGTTATGACGAACTGTTCGTAAAGTCCAGTTTTCTTGTTTCTCTATATTATTAGTATGTATATAACAAACTGCTGCTATAACAAACTAATATTGCCGATCGCTTGTGGTACACTATACATGTAAATTTACAAATATTGACATATTGGTAAAGCTATTGTCTGTTCCTTTATCAGTAGATGTAGTGTATCAGTGACTGCTGACTTATCAGAAGATATAAATTACAACTGTAACAGTGACTGCTGACTTAACAGTAGATATAAATTACAAATATATTAGTGAATGTTGATTTATCAGTAAATATAAATTACAAATATTGTGATAGTGGTAAAGTCAGTGACTGTTGAGTTATTAGTAGTTACATATTGCCATTGTTGTGATAATGGTAAAGCAGGTATTCTATTGTAGTGTTTTCCCTTACAGGACAACACGCTTACCTGGGCCATGTTGGTGGGGCTGCCAGTGAATCGACTGTGGAGCTGCTCTACCAGTTGGGAATTGTGCAAGATGCAGCAACCATGGCTCGGTATGACTTCTCACTCTATTCATCATCTATCTTTTTAAAATATGATATGCTGGTCAGTGCTAAGGTTTACGCTTGAAGAAAATTATAATTTTGGATCATTGAATTGTTTCCTTACTCTACTAGTGACAACAGAGATGTATGATGTAATATGCTTTAAAACTTTATAATATTAAAAAACATTAACTATATACCTTGTATATTTTACCATAATAGTGATGATTGGAATCTTTTATAAGAAGGTACCTCGATAGCCCAGTGATGAAAGCACCTGCCTGATACATGGTTGCCTGGGATTGATCCTTATCTGAACCACTAACACATTTTCTAATTAAAAATGTTTCTGATACTTATATAACTGTTAATAAAAACAGTGTCATTAAATAAAAGCTATTATTGAGTTTTATATAAATTTTTACTTTAAGTAAAGAAAAGTCACCTCTGTTTAAACCTACTAATTACTGTAATCACAAAACCTTTGAAAACATAGAGACCAAGCAGGTGTATGAACAAGGGAAATGAAATGCTAATAATGTTTTCTCTGTGCAGAGTGCAGTCGCTGCTGAAGTGGCTAAATGACAGTGCGCAGGCTGCCCTGCACAAGTATGCTGTTGCAGAGGATGGTAGCTTTCCATCGGGGCTGGGTGACACGTCATGGCATCCACTGCCAAACCCCGCCGCTGCCCACGTCCACTGTGTCGCAGCAATACTGTGGCAGAGTCAGGAGTTGCCTGTATCCTACAACCTGGGGCAGCTGCTCAACAAAGACTTAGTCAGGTAAATACAAGTGCATTTTGTATGTTTTGTATTTTATGCAATTACTCGGGACAGGTGCACAACAAAGCCTTAGTCAGGAAACAGAATGTGTATTTTGTGTGTGTTGTATTTTATACAAATACTTGGGACAGCTGCTCATTACACACATATTTAATTTTGTACATTTTATATTTGATGAAATAGAATTTACCACAAGAGATTCTTACAGATATTTGAAATTGTGACCTAATATTTTAATGGGCCTGGGAGGATGGTTATGTGTTAAAATACAGAATATTCTGTGATTTGGTGTTACTTATGTTTAAAGATTTTTATTTGAAAAATACAAGTAGCAGGATAATAATTTTGTTCATATTATATTAGGATCAGATTTCAAACTGGGATCCACTTCTGATTTATTTTAATATTTAAGTTTCCGCACATTTTGTAATGAGAGCCCAAATGTTCAGAATTATGTATTTTATGTATTTACTTATTATTATTATTATTATTATTATTATTATTATTATTATTATTATATTATATATAGAACTCTATATGAATGGTCGGCAATACTGCCTGTGGAATCCCTTCTGAAGAAAGCCATAGACTATGTCCTGTGCTCAATGTGCCACATTCAGCCGGAGTTCTTCACCACCATTCTCGAATGGATGCGCATCATCATCAGTTTCAACAGCAGCTTGAATGCCTCAATCTCTGATGACTGCAAGGATACGTTCCATTTCCACCAAGGAACGATGACTGATGATTCCAAGGAGGCCAACCCACAGTCAGAACAGAACATATATTCACCTTCAGTTACTCTGCAAGAATTCCGTCACATGACGCTAAACAAGTCTCGGCTAGCTACACTGGCCATAGTGTGTATGTCTCCGGTGGCAATAAAACAGTTGTTAGATTCAGGGTTCCCGGCCGTTCTGTCACAAATACTGTACGAGTTCTGTAAGAAGGAGATGATCCAGACTGGAGAGGCCGCCACAGACAGTGCTGCGCAGACCAACAAAACTGCCAACACAGCTAGTGAAGAGTCCAGTGCGTCAGTGGGAGATAATAATGCCCCAAGCAGTGCAGGTAATACTGTTGGTTGAGTTATATAGATAAATGTTTCAGCAATGTACTTTGCGCATTGGTGCATCCATGGGAGATACTAATGCTCCAAGCAGTGCAGGTAATACTGTTGGTTGAGTTATATAGATAAATGTTTCAGCAATGTACTTTGCGCATTGGTGCTTCCATGGGAGACACTAATGCTCCAAGCAATGCAGGTAATACTGTTGGTTGAGTTAAATAGATAAACATGTTTCAGAAATGTACTTTGCATATTTTTTATTAACATCTATATTAACATTGGAAATATTTAAAAGAGAAAATCTATGCAGTTTGTTGACATAGCTTTTGCATCCCAAAATGAGTTTTCACGGAAATGACCTGGGATTCAGTTGTGCCCTCGTTCATGTCACCACTTTTTATAGAAATACACTATAAAAAACTTTACATCCCTGTTACTTTTTTAATGATTGTGTTATCTAATAATTATATCAACATTTATCCATTTATGTCACAATACTGAACACGAGTTCCCTTTCTTTAATAGAAATAAATGATTTGTGAAATCAGTAGCAAAAGATAATTTAGAATGATATATTTAAGATTTTAAGATTGAAATATTTCTTTGTATTTAAAGATTGTATTTGAAATGAAACATTATTATAATATTTTATTTCCATTAGATAAAGAATGGGTAGCTTCAGCAGATTTGGTATCTGCTATTCTGGACTTCTTTGCGGAGGTGTGTGCAGAGTATGTGATGAAGGACTGGATTGGCAGTCCTGAGGGAAACATCTTCTGGCCCATCTTGCTGACCATGCTGTGCAACGCCCCCCAGAGTCAGTCACTGCACTCTGTGGGTGGGAAGAAACAGGTAGAGACTAGTTTTGATGACTTATTGGGTAGCATGTGAAACATAATATTCTTATTTGTATTGTATGCAAACTTTCTTGTATAAAAATTCTTCTAATGTGCTACTCTCATTTCTTTAGTCTATTAATTGTGTCCTTTATTTTAAAAAAAATGCTGAATTTGTCATGATTCTTATATCAGTGATTGGTTAAATCCTATGATGATGTAAATATCTGGATTTCTGGCACCCTCTGATTTAAATATTTGACAGTAACTGGAGAGAATGGTAATTATCTTGGTCTTGTAATTATATATATTTGATCTAAAAGTAGAAATTGTATTTTTACACTTCCAGATAAAAAAATTTATCTATTACTTTGTCATTACATTAACAATGTGATATAAAACTTAAGAGAACGGTAATTATCTTGGTCATATAATACATATATTGGATTTAAAAGTAGTAACTGTATTTTTGCACTTGCAGATAAACATTTTATCTATTACTTTGTCATTACATTAACAATGTGATATAAAACTAAATGTTTTTTGTAGGTGATGACAGCTGAAGAGAGATCAAATGTGGAAACTTCAACAATCCGCTTTTTTACTAATGTAATATCATGTCACTCGGTGAACCAGCTGCTCTTTGCCAAAGTTCTGTGTGATGTCATTCGAGAACAGGGAAATAATAGATCAGGTAATTGTTTGCACAGTGTTTACCTGTTGTTGGGTTTGGTCTCCAAAGATGCTGATTACTTGATTGTTACATTAATTACCATAACAATTAGATTGTCTTACCTTAGAAGCATTTAATAACATTAGGTTTTGGATTGCCATTACTCTTAAGATATTTCCTACTAATCACAGAATGAAATGAAACGACGAAGTGTACAAAGTCTGCTGCACTTGCAGCATGCAATATTAAATCTAAACCAAGGAATATCAATAAGTTTGTACTTACTGCTGGATACTTCAAAAGTAATTTTTATGGAAGCATTCACTTCTCCTACTTCTTAAATTGTAGTTCAGGAATTTGGGACATATTTATTAAAATATTTTAAAAGATGGCAAGCAAAACAACAATAGTACTTTGAATAATTCAAGATTATGTTCAAGTGAATGTAATTTATAAATGTTTTTTATAGGTTTTAATTTTTTTTGTGTGTGCTTTCCCTTTGTTTTTATAAATTATAAATGTTGTTTTTCAGGTCCGTTTTTCGGTGCTATCCCACTGTCTGGATTCACGCGGCGTGTGCTGCTGCAGGTACTGCTGGAGGACGAGCGCGTACTGGTGGCGCTGCACCGTGCGTGCGGCAACCTGTCTATGCACAGCCGCGACAGCCAGATCCATCACCCACAGTACGGCGCAGGACAGTGTTACTGCACCGCCACTGTCAATCTCAATATCCGCTGCGCAGATCTCATTGCACTCGTTGGAGGTATGTGTACTGGCAGCAGTTGTCAAATCGAGACTTACATCACAAAATATCAGTTTTATGTGTGTCTTATATCTGTTTTTACCATTTTGGAAAAATAAGAAAATAACTAGGTATTTATCACTATTAAATAGCAAGCTGTAGTGTTCATCATTGAGTTGAGCCCCCCTCCCCACCCATACAATAATAAAACAAGCATTACTTCAAATGCTATTATAAAGAACAAAATTTGTTTTGTTTTGTTTCATTCTTTGTATATTGGCATTGTAAAATATTTGTTAAGACCCAGTTCTAGACAATTTTTCTTTCTGTTATATCAATATTTCATGAAAGGTGATCTGATATAGAGTTTCTGTGCCAAACTGATGTGATTGTCAGTCCATATAATTTTAATATATTTCTAATAACAATATTGCCATTAATAGATGTGTTGTGTGCATCATGAAATGCATTATAAAATGTTGTTGTTTGTTCAGGTGCCCCAATGCTGTCCCATCACTTTGTTGATGAAAGCAGCACCAAGAAGAAGATGAGTGATGATTCCAAGAAAGAAGCCTGTGGTTTAGACCTTGGTCTAGAAGTGGTGGAATACTTGTCCAATGCAGCAGGTACCTAGCTTATCCTACTTTTGTTATATTTAAATAATGGAAGGGTCCAGTTCATAGGGCAGTTAAGTAGTACATGGTAAATCTGAAACCTTTCTTTTATCACTTCCTCAATAAATGTAAGTTCATTTGTTAAACACAGGTGTGGGACATAGCTCAGAAGTAGAGTTTTAGGTCATTGGACCCAATGAACTGGTGAAAAAAGGCATGGTATTTGCAATTCTGTCTGGATTATTGCATATAAAAGGTCTTTTAATGCTAATAGAAAATAAAAACCCATGTGGCAGCAGCAAGTTTCCTTCTTCATTATCAGAACTAGTGTAACCATATGACTGATGTCAAATAACCTTAAATAACATGTTAAGCATGTCATTAAATAAAACATCTCTCATTATGTTTATATTTTAATCCTATCTTTATAGGAATGTGTGCAAAAGAAAAACGTGAGAAGAGTCCTTCACCAACTAAGAATCACCTACCCCCTCTACCTCCATCTCACCTGCCTCCTCGACCCCCCACTCGCCGGGGGAGGCACACAGTGGATGATATGCCCTCTCAGCTGAGATACAACACCTACTCCCAGCACCTGCTGCACAAAGCCTTCAAAAGTAAGATTACAGTGACAGGCCTTGTGCAGAGTTTGCAATTAAAATGGGACAATCATTGTGCATAGAAATAATGGAGATGTTCAGACAGTTTTAACAAGGAACATATATCTAGTTAACTGTTAATCTCGTATTTTTAAACTAAAGATATCAGCAGTGTCCATTAAATAATTACGAAATCACCAACATCACAGTGTTAGGATTTTGTTCAATCACCAGCTTCATCAGTGCAATAATTGGCACTAATTAAAATCTCTACTTGGTAGTTATTTGTATCTAGATGCTCATGGTGGTCCATCAGCTATTGCAAGTTTCTGGAAATGTCTCTTAAAAATAAGTGTACAGGATAAATTTGTGTTTTTTTTTAATAATTTTGATTATCAACATTTATTAGCAACTAGTATTACATGATTACGAATAGCTTAGTAGCAATTTGTGTAATTTGTACAGATTGGACCCTGGTGTATTGCTTTTGCTTGTTGGTATGTGACAGTATTTTAACAAACCTTTATACCTGGTGTTTTTCAGACAAGCCATTGCCACGTGACCTGACTCTGTCGCAGGTGATCTACCTGCTGAACCAGCAGGGCTCGCCTCACTTCAGCGGAGCTGCGCTGCAGTTCACTATTGAGCTGAGGGTGAAGACAGCCAGATCAAGACTAGCCTCATACCTCAACACCGACCAGAGTAAGACACAGTGATATCTCAATAACTAAGTTGTGTTTACAATATTCTAACATCTTTATTTTGTTGGAAGTTATAGTGATAGATGAAATTAACATCTGAACAGTTTGTATAGTCAAACATGTTTTTTTTTTTTATTTTTTTATTTTTTTAAACTTTCTTTTCTAGTCTTGATTAAAAATACATTCAACAACAAAAAAAACTGGGTAGGGTTAATATTCACATGTAGACAAACTGAGTTTAAATATGCAAGAGTACAGTGCCACCATAGGACATTGGTATTTAAAAAAAAAAATTCATAATCATGTCTAAAAGTACATAAGAAAATAGAGACACACAATCACACCCACCTAATATCTGTATCCAAATGTTTCCTACAAATGTATATAGAATTTTGGTCGTTACCTCATAGTATACTACTATTTCTATAGATGTGTCTGATGACTGGTCAAGCCAGGACAACGATGTTCCAGACGAGGTCTTACTGAGATCACCCAGCTTCCCGTCAGCACTGCAGGTGTTTGCCAGTGTTGGAGGCCTCGCCCTGCTGGCTGAACACCTCCCCCTGCTCTACCCTGAAATCACCAGGCAGGCCTCGTCACCGGAGGCAACAACAGAAAACAATAACATTGCTGATCTAGGGCAGGACTGGGTCACTGTCGAGTCATCAGATGAATTTTATGATGTAAGTTAATGTAACAACACTGAGTAACAGTCCTTTCAATAACTTAGTGGTGACTGCTTGACCCACATATTGTATTCAGTGCTGATGTAATGAAAATATGTTAGTGCATCTTAAATAAAAATTATTAAAATAAATATTACGATGAACAGCCTGTTTAGATGTATAAAGCATTCTTGTGTAACAATTTGTGCAGTAAGTTTGTAATAAATCATAACAATTTCTATATACATACAAGTTATTGGTCAGTCATATGGTGGATGTTAGAAGACTTTTAACAAATTGCTGTGTCCTTAATGTGCATTGATCTACCCTGATGTCTGTACTTTGTACTGTATTTGATCCATGCCTTGGTTATTTATAGCCATACGTTGAGCCACTGTCTCCTGCACAGACGACATCGCGAGCAGCTAGACAAGCAACTGGGGCCATGCCATCAATACCACCCCACTCCCTGATTGCGTTTGGCCTGTTTCTGCGGCTGCCGGGCTATGCGGAGGTGCTGCTCAAGGAGAGGAAGAAGGCTCAGTGTCTGCTGCGGCTGGTGCTGGGTGTTACTGACGACGGCGATGGAGGTATTTACAACACTTCATGGCACCTTTTACATGATTAAGTTAAAACAAATGTGGGGGGGGAATGTTTCTTTAGTTTAATCTTTCATAAATATATAAAATATTGTTTTAGTTATTGTTGAAAATACAATCCTCATGTCATGTTTATTCCACTAAAGTAACACCAATAAAAGAACATTGGTAATCACTTGCCTCATTTAACTTTTGAATAAAAATATAAACTCTGAAAATATTACCTGTTGAGTCCTTTGTGTTTGAAAATAACAGGTGAGTATCAAAGCTCCAGCTGAGTGATTAATGTTACATAGCAAAATAACTTTAAAATTTGTTTTGGAAAAAAATTGTTAAATACTACAGACTTGAGAATTACTGTTAATGGTATAATAATATCCATACAATATGTAAGCCATGCCACTATGCACTCTGCGTATTCAAGGCTTGAGTGATACTGATATGTCCACAGATATAAAACAATTATAGAACTTATCTTAAAGTTAAGTGAAAAGAGACAGCCGCATGTTATTGTGTGATACATGTCTTTTTTGCCGTGCAGGTCACATCCTGACGTCGTGTGTGGCAAACCTGCTGCCCACGCTGCCGTTCACGGTGCTCAAGTCGTTGTTTGATGCGACGCCACTGTCCACCGATGACGGTGTGCTGCTGCGGCGCATGGCCCTTGACATTGGCACAGTTCACCTCATCCTCGCCTGTCTGTCCGTCCTCAGCCATCATGCTCCCAGGGTCGCCTCCGGCGGGCTCCAGCAGGAGGTCAGTGAAGTGTTGAGGTGGGGTGGGG
>JAUTBW010087077.1:0-10392 GCA_032361425.1 Peltospira smaragdina | reverse complement strand
TCATCATCATCATCATCATCATTATTATTATTATTATTATTATTATTATTATTATTATTATTATTATTATTATTATCCATCCTTCCTTCTTCGTTATCATCTTTGAAAGTGGAACTAACTACGAGGTATGGCGTTCGCTCAGTTTAAAAAAAAGTTGTCTTGCTGTAATCGGAAAGGGTAGCTCACATGGCGGCAAAGGATTTCTTTTCTCACCATCAAAATGGTCCTTAACCAATGCGTTTGACGCCATATAACCGTACACCAATGTGTTGAGTACGTCGTTAAATAAACATCTCCTTCTTTCCTTCCTTCATAATGGTCCTTAACCATTAGGTTTGACGCCACATAACTGTACATAAAATGCATTGAATGCATTGTTAAATAAAACACTTCGCTCTCTCTGCCACTCTTTCTTCTTTTCTATATAACTGTAGATAAAATATATTGAGTACATTGTTAAACAAAACCACTTCTACCCTCCCCCCAACCGCCCTCTTCTCTCTCCCTCGCTCCTTCCCTTTATCTCCCTCATGTTCACTAATTTATAATTTAAAAAAAAAAAAATCCTCTAAGACATAAGTGTTTTCAAATGGCTCTCCAAATTCAGAACACATCTTCAGATGATTGACGTCTCGTGATAACAAGCAATATATGATTTTTGTTCACACATCGCAAGGAAAGTGATGTGTTGATCAGTGTTTATTCAAACACGTACAGGAGCCAACTTGGCATGAAGTAAGCTTGTCGCTCAATTCAGAGGACACCAGCATACTCTCATATGACGCCTGCAAATTTAGTCGATATCTGTTTGGCCAACATGACACACTGACATTACCTGCAACAGCTCGGCAGGCGCGGATCCAGAGGGATTGTACCTCCCTCCTTCCTTCGTGATGTCAAGTGCTCATAATTATTTAGAAACGGGCGCCCTTTTTAAAATTTAAATTTAAATTTAAAAATAAGTTTACAAATCCTTAGCGATTGCTCGTTCGTTATATCTAAATTCACAGTTTTATATTTTTGTTAATCTTGTTGTTGTTCTTTTTCTTCGATGAAATTGCACTCAGAAAAGACGGCTATGAAGTAGGCCAATAATATTTTAATAAACTAAACTATAAAAAAGTACTCCAAATGCCCTTTTTATCCAAAACCCCCTTCCTTACAAAGATCACTTCAACTACCCTTTTTATCCAGCACCCCTTCCTTACAAAGATCACTTCAACTACCCTTTTTATCCAGCACCCCTTCCTTTCAAAGATCACTTCAACTACCCTTTTTATCCAGCACCCCTTCCTTACAAAAATCACTTCAACTACCCTTTTTATCCAGCACACCTTCCTTACAAAAAGTCTTGATCCGCCCCTGGCTTGTGTATGCAAAATGTGTTGGCTTCTGTCAAAAGACGTGATTGTAGGCACGGCGGGTTGCACATCGAGTTGTTGTCGTTGTCGACAGAACCACGGAAAGAAAAAGCTATAACAAAATTGTCTGAAAGAACCGTCAGAGAACAACAAAACAACAAAGTCCTGTATCAGCAGCTTTGTATTTATGGTGAAGTCAATATGCAGGTAAAAATCAAAACAAATACAAATCACAGAAGGATATGTCTTTATATGGACGGTGGGCGCAGGGAAAATAGAAGAAAAAAAAATACAATTCTAGGGTTATTTCTTTATATTGAGGGGCGCCACAATAGCCTAGTCGTGATCGCGCCCGCTGACATGCGGTCGATTTGAGATCGATCCCTGTCAATTAGCCACTAAGGATTTTCAAAATTGAAATATTTCCAACGCCGACATAACCGGTAAGCAAAATGTGTTGAGTGTGTCGTTACATAATATTTATTTATTTATTTATTTATTTATTTATTTTATTTATTTTATTTATTTTATTTATTTTATTTATTTTATTTATTTATTTATTCATTTATTTATTTTTTTTAAAATAAAAAATAATGAACTGACATTTTTCAATCCTATGACACAATTCTCCAGGGAGCACTCTACTGAGAAAATCCTGCTCTATAAACTTGCACTGCAGCCTCAGAAAGGCTTTAACTTCTGGGAGATAAAGAGATAGGGGAGGTTGTTTTTTGTTTTTTGTTTTTTGTTTTTTTGTTTTTTTAATGATGCACTCAACACATTTTATCTATAGTTATATGACATCTGAGATAAATATGGTTAAGGACTGTTACGATAGAGAGAGAGAGGAAACTACTCTTTCTGAATAGCAGTAGTGAATTTTTATAACCGCTATCCCACACACAGGATGACTAATACCACAATCCTTTATTACACCAGTTGTTTAGCATTGGCTGGAACGAGACTTAGCCCAATGGGTTCAGCATATGAAACTGATCCATGAAGAGGAAATCAGAAGTACAATATTTCAGCACTGTGCTTGCCACGTTAAAATTTTCTAGCAGCAAAGCAGAGGATTATCTCTGCAACTTCTGATAATGCCATGCATGTGTTTGTTTGTGTGTGCAGGCGATCGCCAAGGTGTCTCCGTCGCTGAGTCCGCTTCTGCACGGCTGTCAGAAGAACCGCGACAACTGGCAGAAGGTGGCCGAGAACCGCGACACCAAGCTGGAAGATGAGCAGAAACCAGAAAACACGGAGAAGGACAAGAACGAGGACAACTCCTCCTGACAGTTGCTTTGCTGTAGGATTGTGTAGTCTGACCACAAGACCTGACCTGGCTTAAGATCGTGACCTGTCGTGGGATCATGACCTGTTACAGCATCATGATCTATTGTAGGATCATGTCCTGTTATAGGAGCATGAACCTGTTGCAGGATCATGACCTATTGTAAGATTGTGACCTAATGTAGGATCATGCCCAGTTGCAGAATTGTGACCTGTTGTAGGATGACTTGTAGGATCATGTCTTATTGTAGAATCATGACCTATTGTAGGAGTGTGTATCTGGCAACATAACCTATGCTAAGACTGAAAACATGACCTGCAGCAGGATTGTGACATGGTCTGTTGTAGAATTGTGACACCATGACCTGACTTATTGTGAGATTGCAACAGTTTGATCTGTTGTATGATTGAGACATGACTTGCTGTAGGATAGTGTGAGAATGACCATCTGTAGGAGTGTGACAAAATTGTCTTCTTTAAAATTGTGACAATGTGACCTAGTGTAGGAGTGTCACACCATGTCTTGACCTATGTTAAGATAAGGACCTGCTACAGGATTGTATCAATCTACTGTAAGGTTTGACAGTGACTTACTGCATGACTGAAACGCAATAACCTGGGCCTCGTATCTCGAAGCATTCGTAAAATTTACTACAGGCGTAGGCAAAATTTACTTACTTAAAACAGCAATGTTATAAAAGTATGTGCTAAATTGGGTACATGTTTAGGTCTGTTTTGATCACAGTGGATTATACATGTATGCTTATTTGTGATCATGTTTTAAGTTTTCCTGATATTAAATCAGTAATTTAGGTGTACGTCTGACGTAAGTGTTACGACTGCTTCAAGCTACAAGACTTTGTTGTGTAATTGTGACCACGTGACCTATTATAGAACTGGACAACATGCCATGCTGTAGGGTTATGATTGTCAGTACACATTTCTACTATAGCTTTGTCATAACGTCCTACGTGTGCAGTGTGAAGTGTTCCCCGAGACTGTGTATTTAAGCAGCAGTGCTGTTGCATATTGAATGTCCTGCTAAAAGACTGGGGGCAGATTTTCGAAACGATGTTAATGCTACGACAACGATAAATGTCATAACTGATGACGTCATAATGTGATTTTATATAAAATGTCATCACTTAAGACAAATTTATGTCATAACTGATGATGTCAGTGTGATTTTATATAAAATGTCATCACTTAAGAGAAATTTATATGTCACAGCAGATGACATCACAATGTGATTTTATATAAAATGTCATCACTTAAGAGAAATTTATGTCATAACTGATGATGTCACAATGTGATTTTATATAAAAATGTCATCACTTAAAAGAAATTTATGTAATCTTGGGACTTAAGAACGCTTTGAAAATACCCTCCCCCACCCCCAGGTCATAAACGAACGAATGTGTTAAAGGTGCTGCATCAGTATGAGAAATGCATGTTGAGTTGCCATGTAGTGAAGAGTCCTGTACACGAGGCAGAATTGTTAATGTGTATGTTAACAAGTGTGTTGTTTGAACGTTTGCTATGCTGATACTAGGTCAAGTCAATGAGAGAGGTTTTGTGTACAGCCAGTTTATACATTCGGCATTCAAGACAGTTAAAACAAGTTTTCACTAGCCAAACTGCAGTTAACATGTACTGACAGTAAGAGAGGTTGCAGTTGTAAACTACAGCTAATATCAAGAGATGTTTTGTTGAGCAAGTTAAGGAGTACAAATGTAAAATGATCAAGTTCCTTTTTTTTCATAAACAGTCTTTACTATATTCATGGAGTGAAACCATTTGAAAGTGACAATGGTGCACATATATTACAAGTTGAAAATAAAAGTGTAAAAGTTTTAAAAGACCATCGTCCTGATCATAGGAAATCCTCAACTCCATGTGACTATTTCAGCCAATGGGACGCTGATCATTATATGTTTGTGCTCTTCAGTTGAGATTTCATTGGTCAGTTAACAAGTGGGGCTTCATTGTCAGGCTGTGCAGTCTGCAGTTAACATGTGCTACAGTAAGTGATGTTTGCTCCATTAGTCTGCACAGACTGGGTAACAGAAACAGCAAGTGAGGTGTAGCTGGGCCTATTGCACAATGCTAGTTAAAAGTACAGTGTGGTAAGTTTTGTTGTCGGTTACAAAATGGACATGGCAACAAAATGATGTGTAGCAAGAGATTTTGGGGGGCTAGTTGTACAATCTAAATTTACTGTGAGGTTTTGCTGGCAGTTACTGTAACGTGAAGTGAGAGTTTGAATGTAAAATTCTGTAGTGTGCACTTAAACTGTAAGGTTTTGTTGGGACAAATTGCACAGTAAACACAAGTTTCAAGTGAGGTCTTGTTGAACAGACTGTAGACTTTTCTACAGCTCACAAATATTATGTTGTTAGGTCCGTTATGGTCCATCACATAATATATTTTTTTCAGCCATCGAATTCACAAACGTGCCGATACCATAGTCCCTCCACATTAACTTCTTCTTATAACACATAGCTAGTTTTTAAACTAGAATCAAACAGTTGATGTAGAGCATAGGTTGAAATTATGAATTCCTTGTTAGTTAAACTCAGATTTCTATGCTATTTTATTCAAAGAAAATGATGCTTTATTCTGTAAAGGGAAATATTTTGTGATTACTACCTCCAATAAGGTAATTTGCAAACAAAAGCTTGTGGTGCATCAAAGCAGCAGTGTTGTTAAATCGCTAGCTATTCCTCGTATATCTGTGTACACAAGTTGTGAAAACTGTCTTGTGGTGAATTATCCAGTGATCACGACTTGTGAACTGGTGTAGGATATTCTGAATCAGTCTTCACAACTTTTAAGTCATGTTTCAGTGTTGAAATTCGTGATTTCACGATATTCACGAGTACCAAATGAACACAGCATTAGTACCTGAAATCTATGTTGTCATTCACTTCAAGGATTAATATAATAGTAAGGGGTGTTGATACTGTGTGATACATCACACCGACTTGTAGGATACGACTTGTAGGATACGACTTGTAGGATATGACCTGTAGGATACGACTTGCAGGATACGACTTGTAGGATATGACTTGTAGGATACGACCTGTAGGATATAACTTGTAGGATACGACTTGTAGGATACAACTTGTAGGATACGACTTGTAGAATACGACTTGTAGTCTCTATAGAGTTAAGACCAAAAGCGTTAAAATTAAGCCATTCTCACAAGTGGGTATATGATTTAGTCACATGCTACAAGTTGATATGACAAATCACATACTGTGAATGCCCCATTAGATGAACTCTCAAGATGTACCGTAGAAATGAGTCCGGAAATGACAAAATTTATGTCAATACAGACTGGCTTTGAATTAGGACAACCATGCAAAGTTTAGATAGTTGCCTACATTGTCAATTAATTTGATCCTGCAAATCTCAAAACTCTGTATTGTTACGTCACTTGTCAGCTGAATCTGTTGCTACAGAGATAACTTTATATTGCACACTTCTTTACCAGGCTACCAGCCATTTGTAGACCATAACTTAGACCCATAACTTAGCCTGTTCCCGTTGCTGTTAAGTGTTATAACAACTCCCCAGATGTTATTAGCAGTATAACAGAAATTACAAGTTTGTTATATAAAATACTAAAAGCAGAACCATGGAATTACCAGTACAGTGCACTCATCTGAAAACCATTCACATCATAGATGCTAGTAGTTGAAAGGTAATTTTATATGTTGATAGACTGTGAAATATTTATCAGTATGATCTATTGGCATTTTTATGGTCTCATGAAATTCACTATTGTTTTATGCATGCTGACATTTCCCAACTTACAATATCAAAAACATCTTTAAGCTGTTGTTTTTACTGTATATGCGATAAATTTGCACTTTTAATATTTTTGTATTTTGTGCAAGAGTATTCCCCTTTACAATTAGCATGTTTTTAAAATCAGTTTTATTGATGTATAGACAATCTTGATGATAAACAGAAAATGTTAGACTTTGTACAGGGTACATAGGAGTTGTGGATGTGTATCAGTGTGTATTTGTCTTAGATATAACTGTTCCTGGTTAAATATTGGCCCTCTTATTTGTTAGGGACCACACTTGCACATTATAACTGGTTATTTATGTTCTTTTAACATTACTGCCTATAATACTGTCTGAATGTAATTTTGTACATAAGCATTGTTATTAGCTTTTATTTATTTATTTATTTATTTCCACAAGAAAAGATGCAGGATTATGATTGGTTATTTTATTGCAAGTGGCTATTGAATTACCTTACTTGTTGAAATACTATCTGTGTACATAATCTTTTATATATTTATTATATCTGTTGTATATTGTATAACATTCATAACAATATTTTATCGGTCTACTGAATCCTTTTAAAAACTGACTTGGGTTGAAGATGGTACAGAGATCTGAACCATGTAACTACCAGCCTTAACACCAACAGCTTAACTACCGCACCACTACATCTTTAGAGTCAGTGGACAGAAAGAGAAATGTATTATTTAACGACACATTTAGAACACTTTAATTATTAATAGCACATTGCGAACGGAGAATTCTGCTACATGGGTTACTATTTCTGATTAGCAGCAGGTTATATTCAATATGCCCCATCTCACAGGCAGATAGCACATACCATGACCTTTATACACAATTTCTTCTACAGTGAGTGCACCAATTTGCCAGTACGAGTTAACTTGTCGTAAAGTCAGTCATTGCTATATAATAATGTTACATTAAATCTGCTGGCAATGAAGACAACTCACTTTGTATACTCTTGACAAATAGTAACACCATCAGTGTAAAAAGTAAATCCTACTGACTTTGATTTTTAGGTTATATGTCCAACAAATGTGTTAAACTGCTTTTTTATTTAATGGCCGTCAACGTGTTAATGTTACGAGATTCAGTCATGTTATGCTCAGTGTCGTTTACTACACTCAGCTTGCCACGAATGCTACATCACTTCAGCCTTGTGACTAGGGGTTATTGTCTCTGCATTAAATTCTGTGGAAAACTCATGCTACCACTGGCTTGGTTAAGAACTGTACTCCCTGCTCTTACATTAACTCTACTGTCTTAACATTAATAACTACATTAATTTTATAATTTACATTTACCATATGTTAGTATTGTTTAGTATTAGAGATACGGATGTATTTATCTAAGAAAGCTGTGATATTTTTGTCTGGCTCACTGAGTGTTAATAGTTATGTTCAGGATGGTAACTATATTTATAATTTATGTACGTGTATATACACAGCACTGGCTAGTGTTGTTTTGTTGTCTGTTGTCGCATCTATTTTGTTATGACCTACCAGACATATTGTCTGCTTCTTAACATCTGTCATTAATACCCGATTTTTAACAAATCATAACCATTTTTATCACTAGTACCAATTTCCTTTTTAACTTTAGTTTTGCCACCTCAGTTGTCTGTTGTCACAATCATTCAGTTGTCTGTTATCACAATCATTCAGTTGTCTGTTGTCACAACCATTTTGTTATTATGTACCAGACATATTGTCTGCTTTAAAAAAAAAATGTATCATTGTTACCCATCTTTTTGTTAAAAAATCGTAAGTACTAGTAACAATCACAGATTTTGCCACCACCAGTCATTTGTTAACAGATCATTCAGTGTGTCACTGTTTCCAGTACCAGTCTTTGTTCAAAGTTCATAGCCATTGTAAATCGACTTGTTAACCAGTTCACTATTGTTGTTGTTACAACCAGTCTACTTCTTAACAATTGATAACAATGTGTGTTACCATTACCAATCAATATAATCATCTAACAGTTTATCACCAAAATCAGGACCATTTTGTCATTACAAGTACAGGTACATCTGCTAAGTTTTCATACATTTTTATCACTACTACCAATCTACTTGTTATGTTTTGTCATCACTACCGATCTGTTAAATCGGAACAATTTTATTATTATGTTTCTTCTTCGTTTTTCTTTATTTCTTTTTTAATGTTAGCCATTTATTTGTATGTACAACCAATCTACCTGTTATGTTCTTTATCATTTTTTAACATGTATTTTTACCCACTGCCAGAGTACTAGTTAACAAATCATACATTTTCACCACTTTTAGTTTTTAATACACCCTTTTGTCCAAACTAACAACCATGCCTTTTAAAAGATCTTTGTTTTCTCACTCAACCATATACAAATTTGTTAAGTACTAATTTTATTAATAAAAAAAGTAGCATTCATTAACTTAGTTTATTCTGCACCTGAGTAGTGCATATGGTGGCGTATTTTTCTCACTGAATAAAATATTAAAATATTATCAAGTGGTTGTTTTGTACTTCCATTGTTATGCTTGACTCAGTGTATCCCAGTGGTGTTCTCTAATCTAAGATTAATCATAATCAGTAATTCACTGTTGCTTCTTACGAGTGTCCATGATAGACAACATTTACGACGGAAGTGCCTAAATTGTCATATTTCCTGAATGAGAGCAATGGAAATGCGAGAATTTAGGCACAAGTGTTATAAACATTGTCATGGAAACGAATATTCTATTTATTACCATAAAAATACCGTCATTAAACATCCCAGTTAATGTTTTCAACTTTGTATAAACGGACAAAATACTTTCAACGCTGTGATGTCAGACGCCAAACATGATCAAAAATACATCATCAGCCAATCAGAATGAGGCAAATAATTTTATGTCCATCGTTATGCCATACTGTGTAGGTAATAAATGAGTTTCACAAACGGCAGCACATTATCCATAAGGACAGTCACTGGCCATGCTGACAGCTGCGTCTGAAACTGAAAGTATGTGGACACGGACATTTTTCCCCTGATCCCCTGCAGTGGATTAAGAGATGAAGTACCAGAGACCAAAAATACATGGGGTGGTCGCATCGAAAGTCCGATAGCGACTGTCGGAGCATATCGGCAGCTATTGGATCTGCGTCGAAGATTCTGTGCGGCCTATCGCAAATAGTGAGCGCGTCGAAACCCCAATAGCTGTCGGTCCGATAGTAGACCGATACGGCATGGCGCATACAAACTCCGATAATGTCCGATATAGGCTATTGGCCACATCTCCGATAGGCCATTTCGCTGGCGGAGCCAAGAGCACCTTTAGTGAGTCCGACAGACATTCACTGAATATGGAGCGAATGGTTGATGACGTTTTTGTTTGTTTGTTTGTTTTTTGTTTGTTTGTTTGTTTGTTTGGTTGTTGTTGTTGTTGTTTGTTTGTTTGGGTTTTTTTGTTGTTTTTTGATAAGGCGGAATACATGGATCATGGTAGAGTGTATAGACCAAGGGCGTTTGCTGATTTCAGATTGTAGGGTTCGTCTAAAAAAAAGTTAAAAATTAAAAGACAAACGTTCGTTTGAGGATCCGGTACTAGAGTCTTTCGTTAAAACCAGTTTGATCATAACAATGTACTTTCCTATATTTTATAAAGTATTAGTAGAACTTTGAAAGTATACTTGTAACATATTAACAAGTATATATATATATACTAAGCGACAAAAGAAACGAGAGATGAGGTATTATCATCAAGTATGTACACTTTTAAAAGGACGTTTCTCAACTAATAATTTATTACAGAAAAAATCCACAATGTGAATACAGAAGGGGTCTATGGATGAACTTTATTGTTTCAATTAACAAACATCATTTTCTGCCAGGATTACTGAATCATCGCTAATGAATGGGTCTGAAAAGTTAGTAATGGGTGTGACCACCGTTGTTGTTGATCA